>JAOTON010000715.1:5000-102500 GCA_034440635.1 Lepas anatifera | reverse complement strand
AAACCCTGAAGGGTAAACGAAATCATCCAAGCAAGGGAAAGAAGACAGTAAGATGAGCCTATTACTCCTCGTGAAATGTTACTTTCATGTGAAAAGCGATATATGAGAACTTTTTAATTCTTTGCCACGTCTATTAGCATTGATGCGTCGGGCCTGGCGAGGGTGACGCGGGCTTCAATAAATATATCCTTGGCAAATTTGTTCCTCCCGCTGAAATGCACTCAAATCAGACACGAAGGTCCCAACCAATCTTGCGGTGCAACTCCTTTTTATGGGCATTCCCGCTAGAATTCGACAAGTGATCATTGAAATGGAGATTTCAGATCCAAATATATATCTTATTTATCCTTGAACCCATTCATTTTACGGGTTTTTCTGCTAGCCTGAGATAACCCTAGGGGATTCGAAGAATGTTTAAGTTCAGCAGTTCGCTTTTGAACTCGGAAACTGGACACGGTTGAAGAAGCAGTGTGAAGCTGGTATGAGAAGGCATGGACCCGCCGCAGTTTCATATGAGCGACAGTTAGAGGAAAGCTCTATGCATGGCTTCACCGTAACCGAGCAGCCGAGGCGACGAAAGCTCGTAACACGAGGCCATCATACATTTAATGCTCCCGCGCCGCTTTCGACAAACCCTCGACAAAACCTCACCTTTGGGTGTGCTGATTGCTTAGGCCCTGATGTGTAACGGCTTTGATAACATCCAGAGAGGTTCAGGAGGCTTCATAGTGCCACCGCGCCACGCTCCTCAGATACCTGGGTAATGGACATTAAGGGGAATATGGCACCTCCATAATGGGAACTCAGATAGGCATGTGATACAGCACACCTCAAATCACTGCGATATTTCACTTGTCCCAGAACTTTATGTTGGCGGAGGCGGAGAAAACAATATTTATCCCCTGTCTACCCCGTCCTTCCCGGGTGGTCGCGCGGTATACGGGGTTTCCACTAGCAGCCATGGCAGCGTGATATAATGTTCAAGCCCTGGTGCACGGACAAATGTTTCTTGCCCGCCTGTGCCGACTAATGAAGGTTATTAATGCGTAAATCTGTTTCAATGACTAGTTTCAAACAAATGAAAAAAACATAACTTCGTAAATTTTAATGTTAAGTCTTTTTAAGTAAAAGTTTTAATATGTATTAGTATGCATTTGTGGTGCAGATGAACAGGTTCATAGCACCATAGAGCGTCGCCAGATCGCGATGTTGCGCGGATTTCGGGCTATTATTACCTCTGGCAAAAGAAAACCAAATAATACGAAACATAGGGTTGAGCTTGCATTTACAGCAGAAATAGTACCTGATTATTCTCAATAATAAGGCCCCTAAAGTCCCTAAGGGCATTCCAGCCCAAAATTGCACCAAGGTGCCACATTCGCTTTCAGCAAGCACTTAGAATAACGGCATGACGAAGTTGCACACATTGGTGCTGGATTCGGTAAACTATTTTTCGTATTTTACGTCACAGCCTCCGGATGGTCAAGAATAAGCTTTGCAACCAAGCAGCATTCTCGCTTTTCAAGAAGAGGACGATCAGACGCTGTCGTTTGTTCTTGCGCTTACTCCAATGACATCGATGAACTCCGTTGTTTGTGCTTACAATCGTGATGCCAACACAACAAGGAGCAGAACTCAATTTATTGTAATGCCAGATCATGTCTCGCGGGGGTAAAGTTTAGGCTAGGATGTAGTGCATTGTCCCAATGAACGGGACATTTGTAGGTGGGACCGAAATCAGTTCATCAGTCGACGAAAGATGGAAACAGAGAAGCGGGACGGGCGGAAGGAGGGAGAGCGGCTGCCGCGCCGGTCCGCAACTCCCAGCTGCCGTCTGGGTGGTCCCGCGGCAGCCTCGCCCCACAGCCGCCCTATTACAACGCTCTAGTTGTACGGCTCCGCTCCAAACAACCGCCCCACCGGCGGAATGAAAGGCGGTCGGATATCGCGTCCCCCTTCGGTACAGACGAAACACAAGCGGCGCACACCCACAGACGCGACACTAGTGCCACCGTCAGCCGCTGACGGCATCACAGGGAACGCGCGGCACCGCATCAGCGCACCTTACCTCAACACACCCACAGGCGCCCCTTAAATCACCTGATTTTCTCTATCGCTGGCGTTTGCGCTGTCCACACAGTGACGTCACGTCACACAGATAAAAGAACTCTGCACCGTGACCAGCAAACATGACCACATGTGCGCACACGCACACATCCGCGGCACGCCGAGTGCCAAATATAGAGCTAGTAGGACACCTCCGAGGTCGTCGCATTTCATCCAATTCTTGTTCGCGAACATATCCCACTCCGAACGCATCACTGTTGCACGTAACCGCATGCCTCTATTTCACCGCCAGCCGGACCCGGCCCGGCCCGGTCCAACAAGCGAGGGGCGACACTGCCTCGCTTTACTGAATAGTCCGTATCGGCCACGGCTCGACTCGGCCCGCATCACTAAGGCCAGAGTCGCGCCACGACCGCGCCGCTTCCCCGGCGGCGTCTAGCATAATACATGGTTAAAATGTCTTCTAGATTCAGCCTGCCGGCCGATGCCTCACATCAGCTCGTCGTCGGCCTCGTGGCTGCAAGCAAGGGCACGCAACATGTCAGTCCGGAATAGCTGAAACCGCACCGCTGTATGCTACGGCAAGACAACGGTCACGATAAACACACGTTTATAAGTAGATGAGGGAGTGATGCAGCTAAAAGGCCAATGGGAAAAGTATAACACATCGCAGGTAAAATACAACTCACGGGCACAGAACGTCAAAAATGTGTATCCCGCAGCCTTTGTTAAATGTTCGACTGTGTTGATGCATTTGGCGTTAAGACACTGGCAACACACAATTATTAAAACTAACGGTGTTTCAGTCTAGGGCACAACATAACAAAACCAAAGAGCAGAAAAATAATATCAGTAGCTTATCTGCTTCGCCTCAGAGCATGTTTTGAAGCAAGACAAAATATGCCTTGACCGTCTCGGTTTGCCACATGAGAGGAACCGCTTCCAGTTTCGGGCAACCGGTGTCATTCCCAAACTGCATATCCGATTCAAGTCTCTTCTCACCAGGGGTGGCAAAGGCAGGCAAGAGGGTGGGCTATGACATCTGAGTGAGCGGGGGTGAGGGCAGCATTGACACGGATGAGCGGGGGTGGGGGCAGCACTGACACGGATGAGCGGGGGGTGAGGGCAGCATTGACACGGATGAGCGGGGGTGAGGGCAGCATTGACACGGATGAGCGGGGGTGAGGGCAGCACTGCCACGGATGAGCGGGGGTGAGGGCAGCACTGACACGGATGAGCGGGGGTGAGGGGCAGCATTGACACGGATGAGCGGGGGTGAGGGCAGCACTGACACGGATGAGCGGGGGTGAGGGCAGCACTGACACGGATGAGCGGGGGTGAGGGCAGCACTGACACGGGTGAGCGGGGGTGAGGGCAGCACTGACACGGGTGAGCGGGGGTGAGGGCAGCACTGACACGGGTGAGCAGGGGAGGGTGAGTGGGAGGCACGGGCGGCACTGACTTGCGGTAGCGGCTGGGGTCGGCGGCGGGCGGCTGGACGGCGCGCTGCAGTCCGGAGGCCCCCTCATCGCCACCCTCAGCCTCCATCTCCTGGCCGGAGCCGGACGCAGGCGGCGTGTAGTTGAGGAAGTCCCAGATCAGGATGCTGTCGTCGTGCGAGCTACTGACGATCTGGAACTCGTCAAACTGCAGCCGGAACACGCGGCCCGTGTGTTCCTGCGACAAAGAAAGCCCGTTACAATACTGAAGCACCGCCCGAACACGCGGCATGTGTGCTCCTGCGCCCGAACACGTGGCCCGTGTGCTCCTGCAACAGAGGAAGCACGTTAACCCTCGCCCCACCGGGGGGCCATCGATGGCCCCCCTAAGGTTTTTCCGGGATAGCAGAAAAACGACGAGGCGCAGCACCGCGGTTGAGGGCTCTACCTCTCACTGCATCATTTTCCCATCATCCCTGAAATTTTTTACCCCGGGTCACTCAAGGTCAGGTCACCAGACGAGGTCAACCAAGGTCACCTCACTTCACCTTTAGAGCTCTGTAAGAGCTACATTTCAAAGTCGATCGATTTGAAACTTCCTACACTTCATGACCCCTCCAGGGTCTACAAGGTGTATATCCGGGATTTTTCGATTTCGTGCCCTGAGGTCAGGTCACGAGGCGACCTCTCCCATTGGAAAAGCATGGGAAAAGCTATTTCATGATATAAAAGCCACAAAAATGATTGCAAATACTCAGACTGCTCAGAACAACGTTTTTGGACACCCTTTCACGGATCCCAGGGGTCATATTTGCCCTTTGACTTTTCCAAGGTCATCCAAGGTCACCAGAGGTCAAAAACAGTATTTTGACAATAACTTTTGACCTAATTGAGCTAGAGCGGTGAAACAAACACCATCGTGTTTGTCTTGTCACTGGCTTTCATTTGATATACGGCAAGGTCACTTTTTGACCTTTCGTGACCTCAGGTCATATTAGGTCACGAGGTGACCTCTGGCGGTCAAACCACTGGCGGGAGGTCTTTACGTTCCACATAGCGGAAAAAGTACTGGCAATTTGCTATCAAATGTACTTTACCAGGCCTCAATAGCTCTAATGACATAAGAGTTATGCCCAGTTTGCTTAATCATTGCATATTTGAGTGAAAATAGCCGATCTTGACCTAATTTGACCTCTGGAGGTCAAACCATTGACCTGAGCACAAAAACATGTGAAGTAATTTCTTACTGAATTCACGCGAGCTTTCTATTGCACTTTGCAGATTTGCGCTAACGCCCATATTTTCGGAGTTAGAGGGGGGCCATCGATGGGCCCCCCGGTGGGGCGAAGGTGGCGCCGGACCCCCGGTGGGGCGCGGGTTAAACCACTGAAGCACTGCCCGAACACGCGGCCCGTGCGCTCCTCCGACAGAGGAAGCACGTCACAACACTAAAGCACTGCCCGAACACGCGACCCGTGTGCTCCTGCGACAAAGAAAGCCCGTTAAAACACTGAAGCACTGCCCGAACACGCGGCCCGTGTGCTCCTGCGACAGAGGAAGCACGTCACAACACTAAAGCACTGCCCGAACACGCGGCCCGTGCGCCCTCCGACAGAGGAGGCACGTCACAACACTAAAGCACTGCCCGAACACGCGGCCCGTGTGCTCCTGCGACAAGTGGCGTCCGGTCAAAACCCCGAGACAGGCTGGTGTGGACGAGTGCAATTGCTACCCACCTTCTATATACACTGTGTGCCAGGCCTTCCACATTCAAGGTGAAGCGCCGACTTACGAACACATTCTTCCTGGCGGAATTCATTACATTATAAGCACCCGAGCCTCGGATAATCTGTGTGAGTTCTGGGAACCATTGTCCTCGGGCTCTATCGCGAGGTTGGCCAGTTTCAACTCCGAATCGCTGGGGGGAGAGTGAGCTCAGGGACAGGGTGCTTTAACTCACCACAAGTGTGCGGATACAGAGCGAGCCGACCGGTGACCGCGGGTTCAGCGCCGCCTGAAGGTCCCACACCTTGATTTTCCTGACGAACAGCATTGAAATGTGTTACCAAAAATTCAGCGCAGCACTTCTCGAGTGGAGCACCTGTGACACCAGTTGCAAACTCCCGATGATGCTGACTCTGCGGGCAGTTCCAACGAAAATACGGTATCCTCACATATAGACAACCAACGTTACTTCATCCCGAAACCGGGAAGAGACAACTTGCTTCAGTTATTCCGTTTTGAGGATGTATAGCACGCCGACTACTAATCTCTTATTAATTCGTTAACTATCGTGTTGTTCAGAGTGATCATGAAGAACCAGGTACGAAACATACGTTACAGACCCGACCCCGACTTGCCAAGTACTCAGATATACTAAAACAGTATCCGCACTGCGCAGTCCAGTCCCACGGCAACGCAGTGATCAGGTTTCCTAACGCCGATGTCTGAGGTCGGGGACTCCGCTTTCTCTCTCTCTCTCTCTGTCTCTCTCTGTCTCTCTCTGTCTCTCTCTCTCTCTCTCTCTCTCTCTCTCTCTCTCTCTCTCTCTCTCTCTCTCTCTCTCTCTCTCTCTCTCTCTCTCTCTCTCTCTCTCTCTCTCTCTCTCTCTCTCTCTCTCTCTCTCTCTCTCTCTCTCTCTCTCTCTCTCTCTCTCTCTCTCTCTCTCTCTCTCTCTCTCTCTCTCTCTCTCTCTCTCTCTCTCTCTCTCTCTCTCTCTCTCTCTCTCTCTCTCTCTCTCTCTCTCTCTCTCTCTCTCTCTCTCTCTCTCTCTCTCTCTCTCTCTCTCTCTCTCTCTCTCTCTCTCTCTCTCTCTCTCTCTCTCTCTCTCTCTCTCTCTCTCTCTCTCTCTCTCTCTCTCTCTCTCTCTCTCTCTCTCTCTCTCTCTCTCTCTCTCTCTCTCTCTCTCTCTCTCTCTCTCTCTCTCTCTCTCTCTCTCTCTCTCTCTCTCTCTCTCTCTCTCTCTCTCTCTCTCTCTCTCTCTCTCTCTCTCTCTCTCTCTCTCTCTCTCTCTCTCTCTCTCTCTCTCTCTCTCTCTCTCTCTCTCTCTCTCTCTCTCTCTCTCTCTCTCTCTCTCTCTCTCTCTCTCTCTCTCTCTCTCTCTCTCTCTCTCTCTCTCTCTCTCTCTCTCTCTCTCTCTCTCTCTCTCTCTCTCTCTCTCTCTCTCTCTCTCTCTCTCTCTCTCTCTCTCTCTCTCTCTCTCTCTCTCTCTCTCTCTCTCTCTCTCTCTCTCTCTCTCTCTCTCTCTCTCTCTCTCTCTCTCTCTCTCTCTCTCTCTCTCTCTCTCTCTCTCTCTCTCTCTCTCTCTCTCTCTCTCTCTCTCTCTCTCTCTCTCTCTCTCTCTCTCTCTCTCTCTCTCTCTCTCTCTCTCTCTCTCTCTCACCCGTCGTAAGCACCGCTAACGATGCGCTTCGAATCGAAGCGTATGCAGCGCACCAGCTCGTCGTGACCCTCGAGCACGCGCAGGCAGTCGCCATACTCAATGTCCCATAGTCTGCCAAGAAACAGAGTCAAACACCACACAACCGCCATATTGGCCAAACATAAACCTGAGACCAACTACCCCTACAAAAGGAAGTAGCGTCTCCGAACAGGCTACGTTGGCCAGTATATCTCTCGGGAATATCGCTGGTCTCTGAAGCTGGAGGCCCCGGGTTCAAATATCGAGCCCCGTTGAGCTGGGGTGGACTCCCAAACATGTGTATCCTTGCAACGGTAAAGGCCGTCCACCGGCAATGAAGGCATGGTTAGCGACAGGAAACGCCCGTCAATCTCCCTTCCCTGAGTGACCGATAGGTAGCTGGGGAACCGCACCATCGTTGGCGATCCCAACTCGCCGCAAAGTTGTAAAAAGAACTCGGAGAAGCTCAGAAAATAAAGGTTTGGTTTTCATTTGAAATTTCCAACTAATGACACTCATGAGAAAAGCTGTTTAGTTTCCACGCCCTCAGCCGTCCATCGGGGTAGACGGCGCAGGACACATTGACGCTGACCTGATGGTGTTGTCGGAGCTACCGCTGACCACCAGTCGGTCCCGGTACTGCAGGCAGGCGATGCCCCTCTTGTGGCCCGACAGTGTTCGCACGAACTCGCAGGTGGAAGTGTTCCACACCTGAGCGTCACCACCGCATTAAAGACAGTGTCCCTATTTCGTAATTGGTTTTGAACTGAGAAAGCAGTTTTGTAGAGCGTGTCGGAAATTACTACTGTCACATTGCATTCCACCCAAAGCTCTTTGTATGAAGTTTCCGCACAGTTCGAAGTTTAACACAAAGGGCATTAAAGGGGTGTCTCACTTTTATTATGGGTTTTGAACTGAGTTAGCCATTTGTAGAGCATGTTGAGACACCACTATTGGCATGTTTAATTTCACCCAAAGCTTTCTGTATAAAATGTCTGCAGGCTTTAAAGTTCAAAGTAAAGGCGCTTAAAGGGAGATACGCGAAAAAATTTTTATTGGCTATATGAAAGGGTTACAAAAAGTTGTTTCAGAAGTCCCATTCTCATTTTTGCGAATTCGGCCTGCAAATGCCTTAAAATCGCTCTCAAAGTCAACATTTCTAGACGACTTTACTGGTACACCTCATATCGATGTGTATGACGTACACACGGCTAATGCTATCAATTTCTCTAAGAATTAGGTCATATCTATCCTAAATAGTGATGTAGAACTTTGGACTTCTACAGAAAAAAATAATTTTAGAAAAACAACATTCCAAAACTCTTTTGAAACAGAAATATAGGGCCCAAAAGAAATCACAATTAACCAATCAGAAGCCTAGGAATTCCCAAACCGGGGTCACGTGACCTATCTGACGCAAAAGTTTTGTCATCCTGGGGCTGAAGCAGAAAATGACTAAGACCCGCGGTACGAAACCGCTTAAGACTTGAGTAATTATGTTTTTTCCGTTTCTAGGGCAAACTAATTCATTTTGTAATTTTTAAAAGCTTTTTAAAGTTAATTCAAATACAAATACAGGAGAACAGACATTTGTATTATAAAAAAACATTACTTTTCAACTTTAAATAGTTTTCGAAAAGTAAGTGATGGGTATGGGCATGGGTAAGTGATGGGCATTTTATTGAAACTGTTAACCTATTTCGATAATAAGTGAGTGGCCTCCCAAAATTTTACCGAAGATACAAAAATAATTGATAGTTTCGTTATCAGGATTTTTCAAATAGCAGGAAACCACAATAATAATTTTTTCGCGTATCTCCCTTTAATACCTTATTTCAAACCCCGAAGGAATACCGTCCAAAAGGTTACAGTCATCTGATTGGTCCTACGCCAAAAGCCCCGCCCACTCGTTGAAATTTCCGAGCTAGCAAGTGAACCAGCCTGTAATATTCCTGTTTGGCGGTGTGACAAAGCTGACGCAACATATTCGTTTCATTCGAACACAACTAAGTCAGAAATCCACCTCCGAGAAGAATGTATTCGCTTATTAGGAGCTGTATATTATATGTTAAGTCATAGGGACTTGGGTACTCGCTTATTCTATTGATCATTCTGTGTTTATTGGCTTGAAATATCTTACATGTCCGTTTCAGAGCTAGTCTATGATGAAGGTTTGGGATTTCACGGATTATTACACTGTTATTTTGATGATGTCATAAATTGCTAGAAAATAGGAGATATTTCTGTTTTTAGCGTATGAAAATGCGAAACAATGTGGTTTCCTGATTTTCAGATCGTTTTTTTCATAAATTATCCTTTTTAGATTTTTGAAAGTGATCCACTCCCTTTTAGGGGAGTGTCTCACTTTAATAATGGGTTTTGAACCGCGGTAGCAGTTACGTAGAGCGTGTTGAGAAACTGCTATTGGCATATTCGATTTCAACCAAAGCTTTCGGTATAATTTCCGCCAGCTTTAAAGTTCAAAGTAAAGGGGCCGACTGCCTTTTTCAAACCCTGAAGGAATACCTTCCAAACAGTTGCGGTAATCTTCTTGTTTCTAAGGCCTAAGCCTCGCCCACTCGCTGGAAATACCATACTAGCAAGTGAACCAGCATGCGACAAGCCTGTCGACCGAAAACTTCGGGCGAGTAGTCGTCTATTCCAGAGCGTCATCGGGCCGAAATGATCACAATGGCCGCAACACACATCACATCCTCTCTGCCCCTTACTGAACAAAACAGGTATCAATCTTGTTTTTTTTCAAAATCGACCTCTAAAATCGTTTCTTTCCATCAGGCATATGCATCATCTTACCACGAATGAATAAACACGGCCGCCGTAACGCCATCTGTCGTTCAGTTCTTGCACCAGGGCTTAACAAGACCGAGAATCGGCGGGCGGACCGAGAGCGCGATTGCCGTGGCAAGTGGCAAATATGATACTGATGATGAGAGCGGACGTCATCAGTGGAAAATGTCCTGCGATTATTTTACCATGTACTTGAATAGCCCCTGCATGCAATTTTTGCCATAGGTAAACGCTGTGAATGGGCCTTTACAGCGAGTACATGATCAAGGTTTGGGCTTTCACTGATTATTAGGTGTTATTTTAAAGACGTCACATATTGTTAGAAAAGATGATATATTTCTGCTTTTAGTGTAAAAATTTTGTTTCCTGGCTTTCAGACCTCTTTTGTACTTAAATTATCATTTTTAGAATTTCGACAAAGTGGTCCATTTCCTTAAAACCGACTCGAACCCTAACCTTTCCACAAGGTTGCTACAATTTGATTGGTCTAAATCCCACCGCAACGCAGGTCACGGGATAAATGTTAGCAATGGCAACGTTACGTGGCCCGAGCGGCACCCTGGCGGACAGCCTCGTCATTACACGTGTTTACTCGTGGTCAAACCAGGGTAATACTAAAGCTGGTATATTTTGCTCTGAACGGTTGAACATTCCAAAAAAAACTTTCCAGGTTTTTCAGGCTTATGCTGTCCACAAATACTCATTTTAATTCCGACATGGTGGTCCATTCACTTTAATTCCAAAACGGACAGTAGCTATAGCTGGAAGGATTACCCCAATGAGGGAAGATAGCAAGTATTATTTTGTATTGTTCACCCGGTCATTAGTTTCTTAGAAATGCCAATTGAGTCGTTGCAATCAGACAAACTAGCATAAGCGTCGGAAAAGGGGGGCAGTCCCCATGCTTTTCGGATTGGGGGCAGCAATGCTTTGTCCCCCTTCCCCCACTTTTCAGAATCCCAAAAATGGGCTATGGTGGTCCTCGCGAACTGGATTGGATTAGGGACTTAAGTAGGTCCATTTTTCAAAGAGATCCTAGGGGGATAGAGGATTTCGGGATATATCTCATTATTTCGGGCGATAAAGGATCTAGAAAATAGACTGTTAGATCAAGAGCATGCAAACGATTATCGGCGCGACATTTGGGCGCACCCAGAGTTCGACTTTGGGGTGCCAAACCCATGTCAACGAGACAGCCGCCAACCCAGAGTTGTGTGTTTCAGAATTTTCTTGAGTCGGCTCAACTCAACTCAAGTGATGAGAGTGGTTGACTCAACTCTGACTCAACTCATGGTCAAGAGTTCAGTGAGTCGACTCAACTCCGACTCAAGGCTAAATTCATCCGACTTAACTCTGACTCAACTCACAACTCACCTCAAAATTCGACTCGTCTTCAAAATAAAATGAATAAATGAAAAATATATATAATATTGAAAAATAAGAAATAAACCAATAAACCAGCACAAAACAAGCTCTTCAGAAAGTCTGACACGAAACAGAAGATTAATAGATGCAAAATTAATAAATTGGCATTCAAACATTGGTCAACAATTAGACAGCAACCACTGAATAACTTTTTAGTTCTTCCAGACTGTCACTGCCCAAAAAAAGCTACCACATGTTGCAACTATTTCTAAAAGGAGCTTTGCATATTAAACTAGGTAAATGGAATGGAAAGGAACCTAAAAGGGCTAAGGTTACACCAACACAGGCAAACAATTGAGCCTCCATACAGTCAAAAAGGTCCTAGCTAAAAAAACATAATATAAACTGTATTTATAGGGATGGTATAGGTATTGCTTTTTTCTGTTAAAGAACGATGCTAGGTAATTTTTATAAATGAACATTAATATGTCATGAATTTAATCCAGTTTTAAGCAATAATTACTAGATTACCTAGTTGCAATTGCTAATTCTAAGAACTACAGCAAACCTTAAGAAAAAGTATACCATATATGACAAAGGACAAAAGAAATGGAAATTCTATGAAGGTGTTGGATTTTAATATATTCATATTTGAAACCCAATCCAATTTTCAGCTTGAGAAGCTCAAATACAGTACATACCTAGGTATCGCTCTTAAAAATTGGGGCATGATTCCATAGGAAATTGCTAATGTATAGCTTTTCAAATAAAACACAGACGCCAAGCAAGGGTCTCTGATCAGACAAAAACAGTTATATGAAATAATTCCTCTGATTCTTGCGATAAAGGCGTCTCAACATTTCTGTCCAATCAGGGGTCCAATTTTCTATGCTAATAGCAGTATCTGCTTTTAATAGGCAAAATGAAAAGAGCGGCGGCAGACGGCGCATTTAGGACAAAAGAAAATAGCATGTAGGTATACAAATATTTGTATGGCTTGATGAATTATCACGTAACGTTTACACTTTTTGCCTTGAGGCTAATTGAGCTTGAACTTATACTCGGTTGAATTTGTTCTTCAAAGACAGCAATGGCGCACACTATTCTCAGACGACGACCGCTGAAACAATAATCAGCGACGACGACGCGTGTTGTTGGAGTGGTTGAAGTAAAGAAATGATCTTAAATGCTGAAGATGATAAGTTTTTGAGGGATTTGAAATGTTTTTTGTAGTGCGTTCCACGACTTCAAATGTTTAAGACAAGGCCAGTGATAGGAACCTGTTTAATTTTTCGAGTATATGTATTATTTGTGCCTAGGGATTTCTTCAGACCGGATGGACCTTTAAAATATGCAATTGAACCATACAATTATTGATATATTAAAAAATTGAAACTTTGATTTAAACGATTGAAACACCGGAGGGAAAATATATTTAAAGGACGTTAAAGGTTTGTAAAATGTAGCCAAATTCAAACACTTTTACTTGACATCATGTTTACCTGTTCAGCCAACTTTTTTTCAACTCATTTGACTCACTGTCTTCACAACTCAACTCAATTCATTGACGTGTTGTGAACCGACTCAACTCAACTCAACTCACTTGTCTAATTTTTTCGACTCAACTCAACTCAACTCAGAGCCGAACTAGTCAGAATTTGAGTAAAACTCCGACTCTAGACTCGCGAGTCGCACAACTCTGCGCCAACCTAAAGAAAGTTGCGCCGCCGCGCTTGGGCGGCAGTGGATCAAGACCCTAGAAATATCTGAGAACCAGCCCTGGAAAGGTCTTTCCGAGAGCTTTAAAACCATTTATTTTTAGACGAATGGGAGTAGTATTTTTCCTTCTACGCCCCCGCAAAAATACTGCACTTATCCTAGGAAGTAAGATCACTTCCAGTAAATAATATCTTCCATTTCTTTCAGCAGGAGCGGATCCAAGAGTTGCCCAAGGGGGTGCGATCCCTGACAGCGGACCCGGTCTCGTCGAAGGGGGCTCGAAATAGCTCTGGGGAACATAAGTGTCGCCACCGGCAAAAAAGTGGGGGGGCCAGCCAAACTTCAACCTGATGCTGACAGAAAACTTTCAACGTCAGGACCAAAAACTGTTCGAATTTGGGCTCTTCGTTGCCTCCCGCAGCGGCTGGATATAAGAATGTCCGGTTTTCTCTCATTTTGACTGAGATCAGGAAATTTTTGGCCAAAAAGTGGGGGGCCAGGCCCCCCCTGGCCCCCTTTTCCGACGCGTATGCTGGGGACCCAACCTTACAAGGTATATATTTTCATTAAAAAACGTACATGTAAGAACATGCCAGTGAGCAAAAACTAAAATAAAATAAAACGTTGACCTCTGTTTCGGGGGAGGAAAACCCAAGAACTCTATGGACCTAAGAAAAAACTATGAACTGGCCCTTAAATCGTTGAGGTCCTCTCAACATTATAATGGATCTCGACAAATCCAGGAACTACCCACATTTCGGCTAGTATCATTCATCAGGACCATCTCAGATATCATACAATATTCTGTCGCATGCTTCAGTTAACCCTCGCCACGGTGCGAAGGAGTGTTTGAACACCCCCCTCGGGTTTTTTTCCGGCGGGACGAAAAAACGGCAGCGCGAGGCGCCGCCGTACTTGGTGTACCTTATCTTTGATCAATTCCGCAACTTTTCCCAAAATTTTAAGGTTGCTTCATTTCAGGTCAGGTCACCAGTGCAGGTCAAGTGACATGACCTCACAAAATGATTAAGGTGACATAAGTAAGAAACGGGTGAATCTATCGGATTGAAACTTATAGCACATAATGGGCGCACCGCGTACTACAAAATACATTACAGCATTTTCATATCGATGACCTAGGTTCAGATACAGATTATGACCTCTCCATTGGACATGCATGGGAAAACAGGAATTGGGTTGTATTTGTGCAAGTACAGCTGCGAATACCTTCATATTCTCCAAATCGTAGTATTCTGGGCCCCTTTGCAGGTTCATGTTGCAATTTTTTGCCTGTGGCCTTTGGGAGGTCTTCTGCGGTTACCTCAGCAAGTTTCAGACTTCGGTCAATAACTTTGCGGGAAATGATGATAAAGCTTTTATTTTGATACAATTACGTTTGGATTGCTATTGCAAGTCGATTGATATGCATATCGACTATGCTAGGTTGGATAGTGATCTTGACCTGATCTTAGGTCAGGTAACGTTTATGTTTTGACCTAGTATAGTCATATTATACACCATTCGATTCGCCGCAACAAGAGGAAGCGATGGTGTCTAAAACGGATTCTAACTCAACTCTGACACTAGATCCCGGAAATTATTCTCTAACATACCACCTTCTTTGACCTGTGATGACCTCAATATTGGCTTGAGCCAAAAAGTGACCGATGTCGTTTCTTCATGAATTTGTATGAGCTATCCAACAGCTTTCACGTTTGTTCGCTATTCCGCATAGGAGCCGAGTTCGAGAGGGTGTTTGAACACCCCCTCCCCCCACCATGGCGAAGGTGGCTCGGAGACCCACCGGGTGTGAAGAGTTTAATATCTTATACCTACTACTCCCAAGCAGGGAAGGAGGTTGCGGTCATAGAGGGCCAAATCCAAAGGGATCCCACAAGCAATGCAGGATTGCAGCCACAGAAGGGCCAGGTAGACCACGGGGGAAGAGGACATGAATGCTACAAGAAGGGGACCGGCTTCGGCCAAAATATGTCTGAGATCGCGAGGGGCCCGGTCGCAGACACAGAGTTTCCAAGCGGACTACAGGCGGCCGGAAGCACTGCAGGGGGTCGGATAGCCACAGGAGATCCGGGTAAACGGTAGGAGGCCGGGTGGATAACACGGGAATTCTCTGCAAGAAACCAACATTGGGGGGGGCACGAGAGGAACCCTTCGGAGCCCCTGAGATCAATTTCTGCGAACCCCACATACATTTTAAGGGGCCGCTAGACCCACATTGGGGTGGCATTTGGAAAGCAGCCGGCGGGACCCGGATACAGCCGTAGGCGCCCCCCTGCGGGGTCTGGCGACTGCGGCGGGAGCTCTTTCTTTCCCGTGCTTAAGGTCGGTCCAAAGGGGGAGGGAAGGGGAGATCGCCCCCCCCTGGATCCGCCGCTGTTTTTCAAGTAAAATCAAGTCGGAGTTCCACCTTACGTCTCGGTTCAAGCGGAAGCTTCCGACTTGAGCGAGCGAGACAGATAAATGATTACTACCACTTGGCTAGTACACGGTGGGCAGATTATCTTCCTGGCTACACAAAACCTTGTGTAAGTGGGCATATTGTGAAAAAGAAGGATTTAAAAATGTGATATTCTCAGAGAATCATATTAGTATGCAATGTATGTTGGTAAATAGCCGTGGTTTCAAGACTTATGGACACCTTGGGCCATTCTGCACTAGTGCGGACAAGTGCCCAGGACTAGTACCCACCATTTTCCAGCCGTTCCCGAAACTTTTTTCGCTAAAAAATTAAGCGATAAGCCGAGTCACCTTTGGCCCCACCGACGTCCACTACTCTTCCCCCAACTTCAAAATAGTTCCTGTGCTTCTTCAAGTTTCCTGTTCATCAAAAAGTCACAGCTCCAAAAGCTGCAATGGTGGTAAAACTAGGAGCTTTTGGTGTATAATTCGGCAGAAAAAGTTTAGCCCACCGACAACCGGCTACCTACTAAGTGCTATCGTTTACATTTTTACGTCATTGAACACTTATTTATGATGTTACATTTGTTATTGTACTAACAAAGTGTTGCAACACTTTTTAACCAGGCAAACTTCAAGTGGCGACGTGATTTGTGATATACAACACATTTTTTGTAGGAGCCCTGCGTTTTATAAGCAAGAGGTAAAGTTAAAACAGTGATTTCAATTCCCCTTAAAAAACCTGTAGGGGTTCACATAAACCTCCTTGATTCACACGGACAATAGAGCTTATTTTGTGTTTAAGAAAAAAAATGATAAAGCTCCTTGTTGGGAGGACTGAGGGCACGTGACCGGTTGTGCCCCCCCCCCACTTTTGAAAACGTTCCGACGCGCCTGCAAACTAGGACAAAAAGCTCAGGCATGACTGTAGGTATAACTAAGCTGCTTGGGAATCCAGAGCCTGTGAGCGCCGGCCATAAAGTGTGCGCTCGAAAAGGCCAATGCGGCGCACGCATTGTCAAATCCGCATAAGACGCCTAGATGAGGCCGTTTAAACGCGACGCAGCTGTTTCCAACGTAACTGCTAGGGCTGAAGCAGTGGGACTGGATCCGGACTGACCTTGATAGTGCGGTCGCCGGACGCGCTGACCACGTACTTCTCGTCGAAATCGACGACATTGACGGCGGCGCGGTGTCCGACCAGCACGCGGTGCAGGTTAATCTCCGTCGGAGACACCATGTCCCACACGGCGATCGATCGGTCCTGCCGGCAACGGCCCCGTCACATATACAAATACATACATGCGAGTATTTCATTCGAACGTGCGTTCATTCCCACGGATCAGACACAGTACCCAGTTACATGGATCAGACACAGCACACAGCCACACGGATCAGACACAGGACCCAGTTACATGGATCAGACACAGCACACAGCCACACGGATCAGACACAGGACCCAGTCACACAGATTAGACACAGGACCCAGCCACACGGATCAGACACAGAACCCAGCCACACGGATCAGACACAGGACCCAGCCACACGGATCAGACACAGAACCCAGCCACACGGATCAGACACAGGACCCAGCCACACGGATCAGACACAGAACCCAACCACACGGATCAGACACAGGACCCAGCCACACGGATCAAACAAAGGGTCCCGTCACACAGATCAGACACAGGACCCAGCCACGCGGATCAAACACAGGACCCAGCCACACGGATCAAACAAAGGGTCCCGTCACACAGATCAGACACAGGATCCAGCCACACGGATCAGACACAGGACCCAGCCCCGCGGATCAGACACAGGACCCAGCCACACGGATCAGACACAGGACCCAGCCACACGGATCAGACACAGGACCCAGCCACACGGATCAGACACAGGACCCAGCCACGCGGATCAGACACAGGACCCAGCCACACGGATCAGACACAGGACCCAGCCACACGGATCAGACACAGAACCCAGTCGCACGGATCAAACACAGGACCCAGTCACGCGGATCAGACACAGGACCCAGCCACACGGATCAGACACAGGACCCAGCCACACGGATCAGACACAGGACCCAGTCACACGGATCAGACACAGGACCCAGCCACACGGATCACACAGATGTTTTGGACAGAAAACTCACTTTCGGACCTCACGTCGACGGCATCATCATGCGAGCCAATAGGGCCCTCGGTGTACTGATAAGATCATTTCAAATCGTTAAGAGTAGAAGAAATTTCAACGTCAAATCAGTGTTTGTATCCTACAATGCTCGTGTTCGATCGGTGCTGGACTACTGCAGTACCATTTGGGGAGGGGCAGCTGCGGTGCACACAGATCGTATTGAGCGAATGCAACACAAACTTTTACTGTGGATCAACTCATACATCCAGACACAATCACCATCACTATCATACTGCGATTTGCTCAGGCACTTCAACCTCGTTACACTTCGAGCGCGAAGGACACAACACGATCTCATGTTCATTCGCAGTATTTTCAATGGTAGGATAAAGTCACCGTTTTTACTTCACTCATTTTACCTGTGCACCCCACCGCGGGCTTTTAGACATCAGACACTTCTACACGTTCCATTTGCACGGGTGAACACCATTAAGGAAAGACTGTGAGACTTCCCCGGGTGGTAAATTCTTTTATTCAACAACGCCCGGGAACTGACCTGTTTTACGACACCCTGAACTCGTATCGCCAAAGTGCCATATCCTATGTCTCGTCATTGTAGTGGTTTAAGCTGTGAGATGAC
The DNA here is from genome assembly GCA_034440635.1 of Lepas anatifera. NCBI lineage: Eukaryota > Metazoa > Arthropoda > Thecostraca > Lepadidae > Lepas > Lepas anatifera. The sequence goes on along the minus strand of JAOTON010000715.1, from coordinate 84,511 downwards.
CGAATATGCTGTTACTGTTTTTGTAGTGTTTTACCCACAGCTTTGTTTTATTTTATTACGCTGACTTTATCCTTAAATGGGGTGTCCCGTGGATGATTGAGCAAATAAATGAAATGAAACTCAGACACAGGACCCAGCCACGCGGATCAGACACAGGACCCAGCCACGCGGATCAGACACGGGACCCAGCCACACGGATCAGACACGGGACCCAGCCACGCGGATCAGACACAGGACCCAGCCACGCGGATCAGACACAGGACCCAGCCACACGGATCAGACAAAGGGTCCCGTCACACAGATCAGACAGGACCCAGCCACGCGGATCAGACAGAGGGCCCAGCCACGCGGATCAGACACGGGATCCAGCCACACCGATCAAACATAGGACCCAGCCACGCGGATCAAACACAGGACCCAGCCACGCGGATCAGACACAGGACCCAGTCACACGGATCAGACAAAGGGTCCCGTCACACAGATCAGACACAGGACCCAGCCACGCGGATCAGACATAGGACCCAGCCACACGGATCAAACACAGGACCCAGCCACGCGGATCAGACACAGGACCCAGTCACACGGATCAAACACAGGACCCAGCCACGCGGATCAGACACAGGACCCAGCCACACGGATCAGACAAAGGGTCCCGTCACACAGATCAGACACAGGACCCAGCCACGCGGATCAGACACAGGACCCAGCCACACGGATCAGACACAGGACCCAGCCACGCGGATCAGACACAGGACCCAGCCACGCGGATCAAACACAGGACCCAGCCACACGGATCAAACACAGGACCCAGCCACGCGGATCAGACACAGGACCCAGCCACACGGATCAAACACAGGACCCAGCCACGCGGATCAGACACAGGACCCAGCCACACGGATCAGACAAAGGGTCCCGTCACACAGATCAGACACAGGACCCAGCAACACGGAACAGACACAGGACCCAGCCACACGGATCAAACACAGGACCCAGCCACACGGATCAAACACAGGACCCAGCCACGCGGATCAGACACAGGACCCAGCCACACGGATCAGACACAGGACCCAGCCACGCGGATCAGACACAGGACCCAGCCACACGGATCAGACAAAGGGTCCCGTCACACAGATCAGACACAGGACCCAGCCACGCAGATCAGACACAGGACCCAGCCACGCAGATCAGACACAGGACCCAGCCACGCGGATCAGACACGGGACCCAGCCACACGGATCACACAAAGGGTCCCGTCACACAGATCAGACACAGGACCCAGCCACACGGATCAAACACAGGACCCAGCCACACGGATCAGACACAGGACCCAGCCACACGGATCACACACAGGACCCAGTCATACGAATCAGACACAGGACCCAGCCACGCGATCAAACACAGGATCCAGCCACAGGATCAGACACAGGATCCAGTCATACGGATCAGACACAGGACCCAGCCACACGGATCAGACACAGGACCCAGCCACACGGATCAGACACAGGACCCAGCCACACGGATCAGACACAGGATCCAGCCACACGGATCAGACACAGGAGCCAGCCACACGGATCAGACACAGGACCCAGCCACACGGATCACACACAGGACCCAGTCATACGAATCAGACACAGGACCCAGCCACGCGGATCAAACACAGGATCCAGCCACACGGATCAGACACAGGATCCAGCCACACGGATCAGACACAGGAGCCAGCCACACGGATCAGACACAGGACCCAGCCACACGGATCACACACAGGACCCAGTCATACGAATCAGACACAGGACCCAGCCACGCGGATCAAACACAGGATCCAGCCCCACGGATCATACACAGGACCCAGCCACACGGATCAGACACAGGACCCAGCCACACGGATCAGACACAGGACCCAGCCACACGGATCAGACACAGGATCCAGCCACACGGATCAGACACAGGATCCAGCCACACGGATCACACACAGGACCCAGTCATACGGATCAGACACAGGACCCAGCCACACGGATCAGACACAGGACCCAGCCACACGGATCAGACACAGGACCCAGCCACACGGATCAGACACAGGATCCAGCCACACGGATCAGACACAGGACCCAGCAACACGGAACAGACACAGGACCCAGCCACACGGATCAAACACAGGACCCAGCCACACGGATCAAACACAGGACCCAGCCACGCGGATCAGACACAGGACCCAGCCACACGGATCAGACACAGGACCCAGCCACGCGGATCAGACACAGGACCCAGCCACACGGATCAGACAAAGGGTCCCGTCACACAGATCAGACACAGGACCCAGCCACGCAGATCAGACACAGGACCCAGCCACGCGGATCAAACACAGGATCCAGCCACACGGATCATACACAGGACCCAGCCACACGGATCACACAAAGGGTCCCGTCACACAGATCAGACACAGGACCCAGCCACACGGATCAGACACAGGATCCAGCCACACGGATCAGACACAGGATCCAGCCACACGGATCACACACAGGACCCAGTCATACGAATCAGACACAGGACCCAGCCACACGGATCAGACACAGGACCCAGCCACACGGATCAGACACAGGACCCAGCCACACGGATCAGACACAGGATCCAGCCACACGGATCAGACACAGGAGCCAGCCACACGGATCAGACACAGGACCCAGCCACACGGATCACACACAGGACCCAGTCATACGAATCAGACACAGGACCCAGCCACGCGGATCAAACACAGGATCCAGCCACACGGATCAGACACAGGATCCAGCCACACGGATCAGACACAGGAGCCAGCCACACGGATCAGACACAGGACCCTGCCACACGGATCACACACAGGACCCAGTCATACGAATCAGACACAGGACCCAGCCACGCGATCAAACACAGGACCCAGTCACACGGATCATACACAGGACCCAGCCACACGGATCAGACACAGGACCCAGCCACACGGATTAGACACAGGACCCAGCCACACGGATCAGACACAGGATCCAGCCACACGGATCAGACACAGGACCCAGCCACGCGGGTCAAACACAGGACCCAGCCACACGGATCAAACAAAGGGTCCCGTCACACAGATTAGACACAGGACCCAGCCACGCGGATCAGACACAGGACCCAGCCACACGGATCATACACAGGACCCAGTCAGACATATCAAACACAAACACAGGGCCTCGTCACACATACTAAATACAAACACAGCGCCCCGTCACACATATCAAATACAAACACAGGGCCCCATCACAAATACCAAACACACGACTCCGTCATGCGGACCAAACACAGGGTCCCGTCACACATACCAAATACAAACACAGGGCCCCGTCACACATATCAAACACAGGGGCCCCATCATGCAGACCAGCCACAGGACCCTGTCACGAAGTCTAAACCTCGGTTTGCGGCCTCAGCTTGTGCCGGCGGCCTCGGCTTGTGCCGCTGTGATGCAGGAGAAACCGCCGACAATGTACATACGTTACCCAGACAATTCAATTAGCAGGCGAATCGGGTCAGCGACGATAAAGAGGGAAAGTAGTTGTCGCAGCCAACGCAACCAAACAGATATTATTCAAAATTACCTTCTTCTTTTCCCCACCCGCAGAGCAAGTCTTCAAGGCGAAATTACCTAAATCCTGTCTTGGAAATAAGAAAACACTGCATGGAAAATTTGACCGAGACCGGGCCAGTATTTGCGGAGATTATGCTATCCTTTATGCTGCACTGCTACATTCTACTGCGCACGCGCAGGGATAGTCACAAGGCAATGAAATTGACCTCGGCACGGTGATATGCCCTCTGTCCGTGTACTCCCTTAGAATATCTTGGCATATAAACCTAATTTCTAGGATTCTCTACTTCTATATTTGTGCGAATCGTGAATCAGAGTCGGATTTTCACTCAAATTTTTACTCAATCGACTCTGAGTCGTGTCGGGTTGAAAAAAATTGAGCCCGGTGAGTTTAGTGGAGTTCTCACGTCAATGGCTAGAGCTAAATGGGGTTGGTAAGCTGGTGAGTCAAAAGAGACTTCGAGAAAATACAACTCAATCAATGAAACTTTTTATTGATAAGGTGAGAGTGACTTAAGATGTGAGCTAGATTTTTGTGATTCCCACTTGGGAACACCACGGTGCGGACTAACACCGGGTGCCGAAGCACTTTTATGATGATGAGGTGAGAGTAACTTAAGATGAGCGCATCATACTTTGTGTGTCAAGCATGGAAACACCACAGAGCCACCTGACCTTGGGTGCTGAACCACAGACATGTTTAATATACGTTACCAACAACGTGTTTTGAACTTATTTCAGATGATGAAGTGAGAGTTACGTATGAAAGCATGATTACGCATGCATGAGCTTGATTCCATAACCCCCTCAGGTCAGTACGCGAGGAAAAACCTGTTGCTCACCGGCCCTCAAAGACAAAGAAAGGAAGCGCATGCTTTACGAAAGAGATATATTTCATCATCCTCATCGTCCCGCCAGCTGTCATGTCGATACGAAAAAGAAAAAGAATATTCACGTTCATGTTCACTTACAATGATCTCCAGGAGAAATGAAATCCTATCAGATGATGATGAGGTGGGAGTGACTTTTGATGTGATTTTTGGGCAACACCACAGTGCGGACTATCACCGGGTGCTGATACTTTGTTTTCTTTTTTATGATGAGGTGAGGGTGACTTAAGATGAGAGCATGATATTTTGTGCCTAAAGCGTGGAAACACCGCAGAGCAACTTAAACCTGGGTGCTGAACCACAGACAGGTTTAATATACGTTATTAATAACTTTTACGAAACGCTTCATATAAGCATTTGAATTTATATATATTCAATACTGTTGATATCTTGAGCTTTCTGACGACTTTTGATGGCGCAAAAATTGACATTATTGGCTCTGAGTCCAAAATTAGTCTAAAGAGCAAGCTCATTGGTATCTACTTGCCCCAGCAAAAGTCTTAGAAACATGTCTGTTGTTAGGTTTTGGGGGCACCACACCTAGATTTTACCAATGTTTATTATTACCTCGCCCTAGCCAATAGGGTTTTTCAACACGCTCTACAAAACTGTTACCTCAGTTCAAAACTCCTTATAGAAGTGGGGCATTCCCTTTTATGGTTATTGATTACCATCAATATTGATTTGTATTCAGTAATCTGCAGTTTGTAGACTCCTCCATAAGCATGGCTATTCCTGAGTCCGAGTCCAGGCACAATAGATGGTAAATGCGATACACAGGCAAACATACTAGCACACAAAAACACGCATGCACACGCGCAGTTCAAATCGCAAATCAGGCAGGTTGCAGCTGGATCAAATTTTAGCCTCGTTGAATGAAAGCGAACTATCCCTTAAAGTACTGGTAATGCGTAAGATTCCACCGCGGCTCGGTAGCGGAATAGCCGTCTCCCGGACTCAGGGACGGACGTAGACCCGAGTTTTGGGGGGCGAACCCATGTCTGCCTCTCCTCCTGGGGGGAGCGAATATTTTTGCTCTACAGACCTAGTGTAAACACCTTTTTCAGTGCTCGACAGATCTAGTATAAGCTACCTCTCCAAGTACATGATCGCCCTGGGGGAAAGGGTGGGAGCGAATATTTTTTGCTCAACAGACCTAGTGTAAACACCTTTATCAAAAATGTATCCGGTGTTGGGGGGGGCAAAGATAGTTTGCCCCCTCCCCCCTCCAGCACTTTGGGGGTCATGGCCGGAATGCCCCCTCCCCCTGCGTCCGCCAATGCCCGGACCCAATCCAGACTCGGGGTAGCACCAGATCGGCACCACGCCTTGTGGTGAGTTCCCCAGTTCGACTCCGCTGCAGAAACCTTGCGTGCGAAACACTCGGTCACCCATTAAGCAGGATGCGCTTCAAGAGGCAGAGGACGTGATACATCGGCAGCTTAAGAGCTGGTAGCCACTCAAGACAGCGGACGGCGTCACTGATGTGGTTTGCGACGACCCGTACAAACCCTAGATGCAAATTTAATAGTTTTCTACACAGGAGGTATACAATTTTCACTCACACTTCCGTAGACACTAGGATGGAGGTAAATACTGGGTATCTGGAAGGTATATGGGGCGTTCCAGCACAGATCGACCAGGCCCCTACATAGCATAGTCTCAGATTTCATTCCAATTTCGTCTACTGAGTTGTCAGGAGCGTGGAATCCTGATCTGAGATTATTTCTTTCCTCAGACGTACGGTTTCGGATTTATAGCTTGAAGAAAATCGTGAAACTCGCCGATTTCGTCAAAACATGGTGACATGCAACGATTATTTTCAGCCTTAACTTTCATTTCTTAGCTTCAAGTGACATGGATTAGATATTGAGCATGTAACAACCAAAGTTTGGGAATCTCGGTTTTTCTTTGAAATTTTCAAAATTTTAGAGATGTTTTGACCATTTTTTCCAACAATTTTTTGAAAGTTTGGCCAGTAATTCACGTTAAAGGTACCAATAACAAAAGTGTGCACCTATATCTCCCCTGTTTAGTGAAGTCAATAATTTTTGCGTTATAATAATTTTTGGGGCTTATCGACGCACCAACTGCCAGGGTCATATGGCGTCGCCAACTCTTTTTGCGTTCTAGACTTTATCAATGTGTAATTAGCCATAGAATGACATCATGCGCGCAAAAATCGGCGCTGCCGGTGCGTGGGCACGGGCAGTGGATTGACTCGGGAGCGCATGAACTCATGCAATCGTGATTAAAGGTGGGAAATAAAAGCAGAAAAACACGTGTTCAACCACAGGGTTAAATCAATGCAATTTCAATTCGGTTAAAGGTGTACGACTTGCCATATCTTAATACGCGCACTGGAGGGGGCCTCGGAGGCCCCCACCTGTTTTCAAGGTAGCCGGAGAACAGCTCGTAGCCGAAAAACGATTTTCCACCAAATTTGACAGAATTTAATAGCACGTCGATTCGTGAAATAATTTTGAAAATCAGTCAAAACAAACTTGACTTATAGGCTTTCAAAGTCAGACCTGCATTTTCAGATCACCGTAATCGCGTGGTCGGGCCAGTTCACTTGCATTGGAGACCGGGTGGTGACGTCATAACGCCATACAAACAAGATTATATATAAATGCCACCTCACTTAAAGGTCAAGGTCAAAGGTCACACGTCAAGGTCATATCAGCACTTTCAAGGTCACTGACCTCAGTGCTTCTGGTCAAATGGCGTTACCCGGTCTGACGTATATTATGCTATGACGTCATAGTTAAGGTACCTCAATGCAAAGGTCAAGGTCAAGTTAAAAGATCATTGGGCAAGGCCAACCCTCATTTGACCTTTATGACCTTTTTTGACCTTGAGGATATTGACCTAGGTCAATAAAAATTGGTCATGATGCAGTTTACCATAACCCCCCACCCACCCCCTACACGGCGTTTTTCTACGCCTCTTAGTTTCCGAGATCTTAGGGAGCCTACCATGCCCCGCTCCAGTACGCGTGTTAACGTTGCCCATAAAATTGATTACGGTTTTGAATCATACATTTGGATTTTGAAAATGAAGAGACTTCTGCATTTGTGCACACGTGGTCTGTTTTGCGTGTTGAAACGACATCGTATCCAACACGGATGAACCTTGGCCGCAGTTGTGCGGTCTTCACCCCGGTTTTTGCGTTAGTGCCTTTATGACACGCGCAAGGTGTCAGAACCAAAGTAGGTCACTTTCATGCCTCAATATAAAGTAAAAATGTATTTTCGTACTTTGATTCAGCCTCCTCTGCCTCCTCTGCTGGCAAACCTAACCAAATGCCACTTAATCTAATACACTACTGTCATAAAATGGCCCTTTAGATATGAATTCGCTTTCACCCAGGACCTGAATGATATTGATTCCACCTCGCTTCAAAACACATACTTCATAACGTATGTTGCTTACGTTCCTTACTCTTAAAGGGAATGTGGCATCTTCCTAACGTGATTTTAACTGAGATAGCCATGTTGTAAAGCAACTCGGAAAAGCCGGTACTCAATATATCATTTGTTTTGAAACTCGAGAATTCCGTAGAAAAAATGTTAAAGCCTACCTGAAATGTACCCCTCAAGTACCCTTAGCAGCAGGCCACAGTTGTCGTGGCTGTTGGTGTGACGACATATGCTGACGTCATGGTGAGTATCAGCCAATCGAATCCCTTGAAGCGTATTGAATATGGTAGTGGTTGCCAGATCATGACATCATCCACAGGCAGATATTTATTTCTTTCCCTAGAGGAGCATTTTAAAAATCAAAATATTGAGCTTATTTTACATTTTTCAGAGAAATCATTAACGCCTCCTTGATTTTCGGTTAAAAGTTACCCTAATTACACTAAATTCCAGGATTTGACCAAGGTGCCACGTTCCCTTTAATGAAACCTAACTGCAGCTGAAAACAAAGGATGAAAGAAAAGAAACACTAGAAAATATGTTTTTGTCAACGGCACACCCTTACCTTATGAAAATTTCCAAAATATTATGCAGATGCATGTTTCCCTAGCAACAAACTTCTAACCCATAGTCTCCGCTGAGCACCACACGCGTGCGTGTCGTCGGTTGGCCGAAGTGCCAGTCGGCTATCGGTGGGGCGCGCCGAGCGGCCGATTTTCGCGTGCATGGTGTCACTCTTTGGCTGATTAGACATTGATAAATTTAAGAACGCAAAATTTAATTGATGTTATTAGAAAGCACAGCCACAGGAAAACATTTTTCCTGCAGGTTATTTAAAGGTGAATCACTGGCCACACTAAGAAAAAATTGTTTCAAAAATTGAATACAAATTTCCAAAAACGTAAAAATAATTATTTAAAAAAATTAAATTATAAAAGCTGGATAATAGAAGGTTAAATAAAATCAAGTTTTAAATGAACATCCATAACGAAGGGCTACAAAGAAAATAATGATTCTATGCCACCATGTTTTGTCAAAAACACGGATTTTCACGATTTTCAGCAATCTGTATCTCCAAAACCCTTATTTTGATAAAATAGATATTCTCAAACCTGAATTCTTAGCAACTGATAACCCTGTGTACAAAGTTGGAACGAAAACTGAGACCATGGTATGTATAATCCAGGCGGTGCCTGGTTGATTTGTCCTGGAACGCCACATATGGGAAATTACACACAAACAACTAAGAGGTATTTTGGTCATTCCAAGACAAATCGTCCAGGCAGGCACCAAAATGTTCACTATGACCGCTCAGATTTGCACCAGATTCTGTACCCTAGGTCCTCTATACAAAATAAAAATTTGGGCCAATTTTCAGATCCAGAAGTCAAAAGTCACCAGATAGAGGTCAACAAAAGTTTGAGGTCAACGCAAACATTGAAACAGAAATAATTTTGTATCTTAAAAGTGGCTGATCGAAATGGATATCAAAATGGATATCCCTGGATACAAGATAGAATGAGCCATATAAGAAAAACCCTGAGCTCAGGTCGGATTTTGACCCCGTGGCATCTGATCTTTTCTTCAAGTTATTAATTTTTCGAGAAGTCCTATTTTCTTGTTTTTCTTTTCCGGTAGTGGGTGATTTTCTTTGGAACTCAGATTGAATAACAGGTCACAGACGTCATCACGTAGGGAAAAACGCCCATTGGAAGAACCTTTCTTGCGGATATGCTACAACATGGTTAATATGGATATCAAATGAAAGCTGATCAGATCACTTACCTACCACAGATTTCGTATCATTATTTGTGACTTGGATCTGAAACGACCCTTGTAACCTGACTAAATGACCCAGCCTGACCTTAAACGTCATTTAAAAGAAAAGTACACAAATATGTCGTTACCGATTTAATTTCAAGACTTGACATGTTCATGGTGCTTCGGATCTGTTGGCAACATTACTTGAAATCATACTGACCTTGCGTGCTATTTATTACCTTATTTGACCTGCACTTCGTTCTGCGTGATTTGGTTGGAGCTAGATTATTTCCAAATATAGCATTGCAACGCACGCCGTGTGGTTACCCCAAAGATCAACTTATCAACCGAAAACTACTCACCACCAAGGCAGTTCTTTCAAGCTGCTCTAACACTACTCATAACAGGATCAGCTGTAGTCGAGGAAATCATGGCACTCGCGCGAAAACAAGGTGTTAACAGCCTCGTCCCCCCTTTATGGCCCCTGGGTACTTGCTGCCGCGGCGAGCCCCCACCGCGCAGTGCCGGCGGTGTTCGCTCTGTTGTTTATCGTGTTTCGGTGGGAGGATAGGTTTTTACGTGCTTCTTCTACCCCTCTCCCTACTCGTGAATCAGGGGACGTTTCCCAAAAATTAATCGGAACTCGACTTAATTTGTTTGCATTCTCCCCTGATATCTGCGTGGATCTAAATAAATGTGTTAGTAAAGTGCATCGTCGTTAGTGTTTCATAAGGAGCTATAATTCTCAGAATCTACCTTCTACCCGCCCCCCCCGTCATTGCCAGTCCCGGAATACGCCGCCCTCCCCCTCCAGTAAAAATCCAATGGCGACGCTCCTGGCTGTGACCCATACCAGACACAAAATTCCTGCACACGTCTCGAAAACATCCCGGACATGGCTCGCAGAAAATAAGTGAAAGGGTCCCACGTGATTTTTCAGAATACCTTGCATTTTTCGCACATTTGACGCAGGGTTTTCATTAAAAAACCGTCGGTGCACCCTACATCCATTCGTATTTTACACTCGTAAGAGCCATAAAAGTTTTTGCTTAAGTTCTGATTCTCTCGTGTATAACACAGCGGCAGTCGCAGCCGCCTGTCAGTCTGTACTAATTCCACATATCAGAGACTCTCATCCGGGCATCCAACAACTACATTAATTCCCACATGGTTGCGCCGGAAAGTTTAAACACCGGTACAATTTTTCGAGCATCAGTCACCATAAAACGGATTATGGCATTGCGCGTGCGTGGTACTTTTTCACCACTTCACACGGAAAGAAAGGCGTGTGATGGTATCGGTGGCTCTATGAAGCGTGCATTCGATATATAATGATTTGGATATAAGATGTTGAAACAAACCAGTTTTTGTTCCAATTTTGTCGTGTGATATTGTTTATGATTGCATATTAATTGCCACAACGCATACAACGCAAGACCAATGATGCCACAGGGAAATGTCACATTCCATCTACAGAATCTTTGCATGTATGAAGCATTTGGTAAGAGCAAACGGCAAACTGGCGGCAAAATGGCCTTTCAAATCGTAGGCGTCTCGGCTATGGTGTAGTGTGTTAAAAAAGCAGGGGTCATGAATTAAGGTCACCCGAGGTCGGTAGGAATTCGTAATGCTCAAACATATCCGAACAACCATGAACCAGTCAACCCTTGGAATGGAGTCGGTAACGACGTATTTGCGTACTTTTCTTTTAAATGACATTCAAGGTCAAGCTAGGTCAATTAGTCAAGTTACAAGGGTCGTTTCAGATCCAACACACATATAATGGTACGAAATCTATAGTAGGTAGATGATCAGCTCCCATTTGACATCCAATTAGCTATGTTGCAGCGTATCCGCACCAAAGGTGCTTCAAATGAGCGTTTTGCCCTAGGTGATGACCTCTGTGACCTGTTACTAAATCTGAGTTAGAAAGAAAATCATCTACCACTGGTTAGCTCATACCCTGAGAATCACCCATTGAAAAAAATTGAAAATAGGACTTTTCTAAAAATCATTAATTTAAAGAAAAAGACACATGGTCACAAGGCCAAAACCTGCCCTGAGGTCAAACTTATGTTATTATATGGCCCATTGTATGCTCTATCCAGTGATATCCATTTTAATCAATTCTTATCTGTCACTTTTAATATAAAAATTCCGATGTTCCGATGTTTGCGCTAACCGCCAGACTTTGATGAGCTCTATCTGGTGACCGTTTTGACCTTGGGACCTGAAAATAGGCCCAAATTTTTATTCAGTATAGGGGACCTTGGGTACAAAATTTGGTGGAAATCTAAGGAGTGATAATGAGCTCGCCTAGACGATTTGTCCTGGAATCGACTGGTGGAGTGGTGGAATTTCGTGGAATCGTCCATTTACATCAGAGCCACATTAAAATCAGCTCATACAGCTTCTAGAGTGCCTTGATATAAACATTGAGATTTAAAGGAAAAATATAACAGTATGCGCGCAATCCTCTGGAAATCTCAATCAACTCTTCGTTTTTCTAATATGCTTTAACATAAAATAACGGATGTTGTAGGAATATTACCCAAGCAGGGACACATATTTTCACAATTATTGTCACTGTATTTACTTTGCCTCAAAGAGACATGCATAACTTTCAAAAATTTGAGAAGTGACAACTGTTCGGGTCTGGTGTTTTCAGTTCTCAAATCAAGAACTCCAGACCGGGTTGAATGTTGATGATAAAGAAAGCACCGGCATATCCAAGGGAGGGGGCGGGCAACGGAGCCACACCCCTCCCGCCCTTTAGGGGAAAAACAATTTTCCCCCATAAACGGTCCTCCCAAAGGTAGAAATAAGCTAAAAACTGGGAAAATCATGAGATATCAGACGAAAACCAGCCATTTTTTCGCTGCTCACTATAAAATAATGCATGTCTCACACCCCGGACAATAGAACCTTGCATCTAGCAAGACATTACGAAATCCACCCCTCTCCCACCCACCCGATCTCAGTCGACCCCTCCAAACTTGAGTACGCGACTGGTACAAATATGTGCTGGGGGATCCAGACACGCGGTAGACTGCGCGCAGCTGCCCGGGGGCTAAGTTGGTAAGGGGCGGCTTTTGGAGGGATCCATCGGCGCGCAGCTGAGCTGTGGCGAAAGTAGTATCGTAACTCGCCGAATTACTCGCTACTTTTCCGCGTCTTCTCAACAGCCCGTAAGCTTGTATTATCCTTCTAAAGTAGCAAAAAGGCATTCAGAATGCCAGTGAATCCAAACTATATGACTTGCGTTCGACAGAACATGCACTTATAATAATAATCAAGGCCCCCAAACTCCCAGCATCTCACTGAGAAATCCTTAGAAGATACAAAGGCCAATAAAAACGATCACTGCAGCTGTGCCAGTGGACCACCAGCCGTAATGCTAACTGCCCTCCAATAAACCTTGGTGTTCGGCCCAGGACGTATCTCACGTTTCGTACCACTCCCCGTCCCCGAGCGGTCTCGTCGGGGCTGGCATGGAACACCGCCGACAGCCACCCAGTGCATCTGAAGAGCCGTGAGCGTGAGGATTCCTGAATATCCCGTGCTGTTTCAAAGGCAGAAAAAAGAAAATGTGACTAAATTTTCTGGATAACGAAAATCACAACTGATTGATCTTAAGAACGACTTTTAAGACATCTTTGAGGAAAAGCGACATGACGTAAAACAAGAAAAGCGAAAAACGAAGGCGTGGGAAGATATACTAACTGCAGCTTTCAACCTTGATCCCCGTGTCCATAAAAGGTCACCCAAGCAGTTGCAGCATTTCTGACGTGGCTTGAAGGCCACTGTGTCAAAAGGGAACAGTCATGGGCATAGGCGCGACAGGCTGAAGACAGGCGGTAGACCACCGCCGTAGCCGACAGATGATGACAGTCAAGCAGCTATGGCCTTGATACCAGCGGAATTTCAGTCAATTCCTGAGATCATCGACGACAATGAAACAATGCTAGGTAAGTGCTGACAGGCATTTCATATCATTAAGTACAATTCCCTGTGTTGAAGTGCTAATATAAGCTGCTAATGTTCTGAATTCAAGGCTCAGGGACACGAAATACTGCATGTTTTCAGCAAGTGTGATGTTTTTTCCTCTTAAAAAGACATTACATTAGAGAACAGTCTGAACATAATTCGTATTTTCTGGGGAATTGGTACTGTGTGACAGAAAAGGCATTATATTTTGATCACTAAAAACGATTTTCGAGAGTTTTCTGTATCAAAACCTGCACCGACCCACCTGTTTCTTTCGACTTGGCTGGAGAACCCTTCAAAGCCAGAAGACATGACCAGGGTTGTATCTAGACCGACGCACAGTGTTCTAAGGGAGGCCAAAATGGGGACATTATTCGAATTTCTGACTATTTCTAAAACTGATTTTGATGTTTGCAACTAGTAGCAAAATCGCCAGAGTGTCAGAAAATGGCAAACAAAAAAATTTAAGGCATTTGATGTCGACGTGACAAGGCATGAAACTCCTGTCTTTGAATCTCTCGCCACATAATACGATAAAGGCCGAGAGCAATGCTCATTTTCGACGCTTATTTGTGGGCTAAGAGAACGTACAAGATGAGACAAACCAGGGTTCATTAGAAAGCTTAAAGGGAATGTGGCACCTTGGTCGAATCCTGGAATTTAGTGTTATTAGGCGTACTTTTAGTCAAAAATAATGAAACCACTCACGATTTCTCTGAAAAATGTACAATAAGCTCAATATTTGGTTTATAAAAATACTCCTCTAGAAAAAGAAATAAATATCAGCCTGTGGATGACGTCACGATCTGGCAACCACTACCATTCTTGAAACGCTTCAAGGGCTTCGATCGGTTGATGCTCATCGTGACGTCAGCATATGTCGTCACGCCAGTAGCGCACAACAATGGCCGCCGGCGACGGGGGGCTGAGGGGGGCTGGTGTCAGGTAGGTTTTAGCTTTTTTTCTACGGAAATATCGAGTTCCAAGACAAATGAAATATGGAGTACTGGGTTTTCCGACCTGCTTTACAACTTGGCTATCTCAGTTAACATCACGTTGTGAAGGTGCCACATTCCCTTTAAGGCATGAAGAATGCAAATTTTGCACACAGTTTTTTCCAGTGATCGCTGCAATTAAATTTGGAGAGCAAAATATGTACTATATACATGTCACATACATTTTGAGACTATGTCAATTATCGATATGCATACAAAAAAATTGCGCCGCCTGCCCCACCCTGGGACCACTTGGAAACTATGACAGGATGTTTCGTCTACCTGCCCTGCAAGTTTCAGCTGCGTCACGCTGCGGCAGTGGTGATGGCGACATCATATACAGGGGCATGTCGCGCGCGCTGCCGGTCGGGGGGCGGCGGCCGTCGGCGAGTTATACCTGGAGGCTTGAAGGGAGATGGGCCGGGGCAAGGCGAAAGTGCAGTGCATTGGTTACAATGAGTTAAATGAGCACTTTTTGTTGACATTGTTTGTCGACTGGACTTTTTAACCTACTGTCGTTGACGTCTTCACTCAATAATTGTGAAAACGTGCAATGGTTACAGTATGGGAAAACCAAGTTTTCAATTGATGTCTCTGTGCATTAGCATACCCAGTAACCATTCGTAGAATCGCAGCTAGTATTTGCACAGGCATTTTTAAGAGCACAAGATGGGGTGAGAACCGAGATACATAAATTAGCCCTTCCTCGTTTGCGAAGTTCACTGCAAATAACATCAGGGAATAGAGTCTCACAGCACGCACACGCACTTGTTGCATGTTCTTTTATCGTCACTTGAGTTTCGAACTGGATGCTGTAAACATGGAGGTGCGAATAAGTGTAGAAATGCGGGTAAACCTGCTTACAGTTGATACAGAATTTTGACTTGGGAATTTCATTGAAAAGGCGAACGAGCAGCTCACTGATACTTACCAAGTAAGTAAGTACACACAGGGTGACATAAAACGTGAGGCAGGCTCGTTAGAAAAATAGTTCTGTGCGTTCGACGCAACGCCAATTCCGTAAAAATACAGTTCGGTCATGGACCAAGCCAAGGTTTCGTATTTATTCAGTAGGAATCTGATAACATTATGCTGGTGTATGAACAAACATATCACCGTTGAATGTGATGAATTTCGTCTTCATGGTTGCATGCTGTAACGCACCCAAGGGAAGGGGGTGGTTATATACAATATAACCGGAACTATAGCAGCCTTTGGGTGGGACTAGGGTTTGACCTTGAAAAACTTTGACCTTGACCTGTGACCTTGGCCCAGAGTAGCCCTAACTATAGCCATAGCATAGCATACGTCATACTGAGTAATGTCACTGAGTAATGCCCGACCATAATACTGCGGTCAATGACTTTGACATGAGACCTTTGACCTTGACCTTGACCTTGTGGGTTAATATCGACATATTAACTAATTAAAATTAAATTAATTTAAAAAAATTAAATTAAAAATTAAACTAATTAAAATCGGCAATTATATGACGTTATGACACCATCACTCGGTCAACAGTTAATATATATATATATATATATATATATATATATATATATATATATATATATATATATATATATATATATATACGCACCAGTTAAAACGAACTGGTGCGACCGCCCAAGGGCGACGGTCTCAAAACATAGGCCTGACTGTGAAGGCCTATAAGTAAAAAAATTGTTGACCGATTTCCAAAATGTCTTAATTAATCGACGGCCGCATAAATTCTCTCAAATGTGGCACAGTAGCGTTTTCCGGCGGCGAACAGTTCTCTGGCTGCTTTGGAAAAATAGGTGGGGGCACTTTAGGGCCCCCTCCACTGCGTGTGTTAAGCTAGGGTTAAATAACGTCTTAAATATCAAGAATATCGCGCGTATACACTTTAAGTGTCTGGAAGTTAACTATAGCATCCATGCAAAGCCCCCTTATTATCATATATACATATAGTTTTTTTGCGGCTGACCTAGGGTCAAATACCTGCCAGTCATGCCCGCTGTGGTCAGGTCTTGACATTCATATGTTGTCCACATAATCTGTGGGAACAGAGCTTTCGATTGATACCAAAATTATTGATCTGGGATTCATACTTCCTGAGATATTGAATTATGTCCCCACTTTCGGCTCCGTTAGAACACTGTGCGACGCACAGTGGCCGGACCCTCAAAAGCGCTTATTATTCGGATTTCGCAAGTTCGAAAATATTGCTGCTTTTTGGGTGCCATCAGTGAAATTGAACGTAGAACACGATGACATTCTTATTTTTTCAAAACGACTACAAAACTCTGTGCAGAAACAGTCTGAACACGAGCTTTCTACCGAAAGCGTTTCGGAGCGCACTTCCCGCCTGAATTTCCTTATCTGTTCACTAGTGTTTTTCAACGCTACAAAGGGTTAGAAATTAGTTTTATGCCTTTTGTTTCAAGGAACGGAGTATTCCAAATATGTTAGTACATGTTTTAACCTCATTTCGTGTATTGGTCAGGTATGGGGAGCAAATTTATCAAGTCATGTTGCTAACGGAGAAAGATTTGATCAGAATATATTTGAAATAGGGTTTTAAAAAATATATCACCTTGTGCCGCTGTGAAAATTGGTCCACAAAGTAGCTGAATGTGTGTACTTTCATGCGTTATAAGTACTTTTGCCCGATTTTGCCCGAATTCGTATTATGAGCATATTTGTTGTTCAATGCAATGCGTGGGTGCGGTAATAGTATTACACTGCTACACGGCCAATGGTAGAAATTGTTCACTTTTAGGCAAGTGTGGGCAAGTGTACCCTTTAGGATTCGTCTCGTGTCCCGGTTAACAAAATTCTGAGGTACTTCGTAGACCTGCGTTAAGCAATCTTTTCCAGATTACATTGGGTCAAGAGCTTTACACAGAAAATATGGGTATTCTCTACACGCCGCTCGGGGCTAGAGATCGCGCAGATTGGTCTGGGTTTGCCACTCGCTTTACACTAAAATCATCAGAGACTATGTCGCTTCGCACGAGAACTGAACACGAGAACTCAAATTTGAGATGAGACGAAACATAAGACGGTCGTTTCCTTGAGTCAGAAGTGGTCTGGTACAGAGGAACAATAGGCCCCTGACTCAGTTGGAGAAGTGCCTTGCTCTAGCGAACTGTGGTTTGTAGTGGACAAAATGATCTCACGAAGGGATGTGTTAACTTTGTGCATGTCAATATTGGTGTCAACAAAGTGGCAGTGGATGATGTAGTGTCATATGTTACGGACACATTACAGGGCGGATTCAGTGAGCATAAGAGGGACACGTGGGGTCGGAAAGCACAATTTTTATTGCAAGGCTGAAGCGGAAATGGCAAGCAAGTCACAGAACCCTAGACCGCTTCTGAGAAAGAGGAAAAGTGGCTGAACGAATGTTTCATAGCAGCAGATTCTCCGAGGGTATTGGAGTCGGTTGACCTTGACCAGCCATCTACAAGCCGGGGTCCTGGTCGGCCTGTAGGTTTATATGGAGCACTTTCTGGAAGCCCAAACGTCGTCGAACCTCCGCTTTGAAGGCTGGTTACCCTCTGCGGAGCTTTGATGCCACACGCTCCAAAGCGCGTGTAGAAGGTAAGCGTGACCTTTCTGGTGTTCTCAGAGACGTGACCGTGACTCCCACAAGACCTACTAAAGTAAGAAAAATGCTAAGAAAGCCAGCAAATATCCCAATACGATACACAGACGAAGAAGCACTTGCTGTGTTCATTGAAGGGCAGCATACGAAGCAAACCTGGCAATTTACCAGAGAGTCGGCCAAGGGTCAGAATGCCGACATATATCCTCCATACAACGACATCCGGAAGGCAAAGGAAAAGTGTTATCCGGAGGATATAACTGTAGATAACTACAAAGCCGAAGTCTCCATGCAATCAATGCTAAATCACACAGCAGAACGGATTATTGAGCAACAGAGTGAGGTAATTGATCAAATTACCGAGGGCAGCAACACGCCTCTAAATACATTTTTAAAATGCAAATGGGGATTCGATGGCACGAGTGGCCAGAGCACGTACAAGCAAAGTTTGGGAGAAGGCACTTCAGACGCACAGCTGTTGTCGACAACAATTGTTCCGCTGCAAATGACGGCGGAAAACATCATTATTTGGCAAAACACCGTGCCATCCTCCGTGCGGTTCTGTCGCCCCCTGAAATTAGAGTATGTTAAAGAAAGCCCGAAAAAGTAGGAGCGAAGATGCTTACTCGGCAGGATCAGCTGAACTCTGTGCATAATCATCGAGTTACAACCGGCAGTGGTTCCGTGATAAACGTTTCCTTCGAAGTGCAGTTAACAATGGTTGACAACAAAGTAGTCAATGCATTGACAGAGACATCTTCTGCCCAGGTGTGTCAGCTCTGTGGCGTGACACCAAAAACGCAAATGATCTGCTCATGGTGAGGAAGCGTCCAGTGTCTGAATCGGGGT
This sequence comes from Lepas anatifera, assembly GCA_034440635.1. NCBI lineage: Eukaryota > Metazoa > Arthropoda > Thecostraca > Lepadidae > Lepas > Lepas anatifera. The sequence continues at coordinate 65,417 of JAOTON010000715.1, read as the reverse complement.
TAAGCTATGGACTAAGCTCTCTACATGCGTGGATACGATTCTTTGAGTGCATAGTTCACATCGGGTATAAGATGGCCATAAGAAAGGACAGGCGAGGAGCATAGAGGATAAAACCAAAGTCGAAAAAGGAGAGATGAAATCAAGTCCCAGTTCAAGGAAAAACTGAGCTTACACGTAGACGAGCCGCGGGCTGGTGGAGTAGGCAACAGTAATGACGGAAACACTGCCAGAAGGGCATTTGCAGAGCCAGATGTATTTTCCGAAATCACTGGCGTGTCTGCCGAGCTCATCGAAAGTTTTAGGATCATCCTCCAGACATTATCGTGTGGCTTCGAGGTAAACACAGAAATGTTCAAAGACTTTGCTCTACTACAGCAGAACTATATGTCTCACTTTATCCGTGGTACCCGATGCCGCCATCCGTCCACAAGATTCTCCTCCATGGCCATACAGTTCTTCAGAAAATGTTGCTGCCGATAGGGATGATGAGCGAAGAGGCGCAAGAGTCCCTGAACAAAAATATTCGGTCGTACAGGCTTCACCACACCCGTAAAGACTCAAGACTACATACCATGACAGATCTCTTCCACCATCTTCTCATCACAAGCGACCCTGCTATCAGCCTTCAGATCTCTCAGAGCCAGCGCCGATCGTACTTAGCGAAGAGGCCACTTCTTCCGAGGACGCTCACCCTACTAGCGTCTCCGCCAGAACCAGGACCTTCCAACTCTCCAACCCATTCAAGCTCAGAGAGCGAGTGATCAAAGGTCAGTCTACATGAAATATGTACTTCACATCTGTCAGCACATAACACAAGCCTCCACGCAGAATGGATGGAGTTTTAAACACGCCCTCTCCCGTGTGGAGCCTGTTAATATTACGCCAATAGCTGGACATGGGCTGCAGATAGAGCAAAAACAACCTCGAAAACCGCTTGGGGCATCTGAAAACCCTAGTTATAAAATATTGTTGATATAGCACCAATAGTTCGACGGTAATTAATTTTAAGCGCTTTTGAGTGCCCGCCGGCCCACTGTGCGACGGTTGGAAGGGGAGGGAGATGTAACGGGGCTCAACATCATGAAAGACATCTTTTTAAAATAAAATCGGCAAACAACGGAGGTTTTGGGGGCACTTGCCCGGTTTGTCCCTCCCCCTCCCCCTGGATCCACCAGTAAACATGAATTGGCTTTGAGAAAATTTAATAGCGGTTCGATTGGTAAATAAATGTTTACCTGATTCTATGGGAATCTGCACCTAGCGACTATCTACTACGGTCAGCAGCAGTATTCACCGCCGCTTCGGATTGCCGCCGACGCTCCGCAAGAACTTTCGCCGGCGCGCAGCTCCGCACGATCGCTCTGTCCCGAACATCACTCCAGGGAGAGCGCGGGCGGAAGTTACGCGCAACGGACCCCCAGCCATGGTAATGCAAACTAGATATAATTTCTAGAAATTCAGGTGGAACCTGAAAACAAATATTTATGTCTGTAGCCAAGATATTGATGGAGCGCTAGACCAGCTTCCGAGGAAAAAATATTTTCAGATTTATCCTATTCATGCTTATTAGATCTAGAACGAGAAAATACGCCCAAGCGCAGGGGAATTCATAGACTTAAACTCCTAAGAAATAGCTAGGAAAAGTATCTATTTCGTTCAGTTTATCTGTTGACATAGCCAAGAGAAGAAACATCCAATAATACGCGAAGTTAAATGACAAAACATGGCAGATTGATCATTAAAACGAATGTTGATAGCGAAGTTAATATCGTCACGTCTTATCTATTAAAAAAACAAATGATATGACATAGTTACTTCATAGTTTTGATTGAGCTAAATACAATAAGTAGTGGAACATTCAGTAGGGAAAGTGAAATAAACTCAGAAGTTTTACTTATAAAAGGAACTGTAAGACAAAATATGACTTTACTCTTGAGTTGAATCGGAGTTGAGCCACTTTCATTCTTGAGTTGAGTCAGTCGAGTAACCCCAATTGAAGAATGAATCAGAATTGAGCCGACACACCAAATTTTTTTCGGTGAGTTGAGTCAGAGTTGAGTCAACTGCTTTCAGCGCGCGACAGGAGCTGAGTTACTCATGAAAATCTGAAACGCACAACTCACTACTCCTGCACAGATAAATTATGACCTTATTTCTTCTTTACAGGCAATATTTCGCACTTGCTGCAAAATTTCAGCGAGATCAACTTATTCGTTAGCGAAATAGCCCCCGTTACCTTAAAGGTAATATGACATCTTTGCGCAATTCCAGACTGCGGTGGTTTTAGGGCTATCGTCATTGAAAATAAAATAGATGGCCTATCTCTGCTGAAAAACAATGGTTAATAGGCCTAATAATTTGCTTCACCCTCATTTTTCCTCGGTTAGAGGCAAAACAATCTCCAAATTGCAGGACATCAAATCGGCGTACGTTTTGGTAATACTTTGTGCCAGACGGAATATATTTGATTTGCGCCACAAATTAATACCAATACTTATGAAATACTTTGTGCCAGACGGAATATATTTGATTTGCGCCACAAATTAATACCAATACTTATGAGGCATCTTTAGGTAAGAGATGCTATTTTTAGTAATCAAGGTGACATTTATCTATTTCGGCTACTTTTCTAGATATATTGAAACCATATTTCACGTTTCAAACTAGTATTTCAAGACATTGATACTCGTTTACAGTCCCCAGTACAGAAGGCAGGTTTTGCACGTGGGTTTTGAAGAGGTCCAAATCAGCTTCTGCCACAACACCTAAATAATTATGTTCGCGAAAGAAATTGTTAATTCAGCGAGTTGTTCCACCCAAGTCGTGCTTGTAGTGCTATGACACGCCCGGACCAAACTGAGACCTCAGATTGGCTAACAGAATTTCGCGATACTCCTGCCAAAAACAGAGAAGCATGCATTTAGGATTAGCCTAGGACTAGCGTAAGCCTTTGACTAGAAATCTAGAAGCACAAGCTCCACCCTGATGTTGACTGCAGTCTTTCAAATACATTGTAATTGGTGCACACACGCGATTACTACCGGAAGTGAGCCGGGGGAATCTTCACGACTGCTGATCTAATTAACAAATACAGGATTACAAGGCGGCTCCAAACAACTGCAAGCAATGCACAGGAGTACTCCCTCTGTGCGTCGAATTGTTCTAGCACTATCACATGACGGTGCAAGAGTCGGTCCCCATCGAACTATCTGTGTGCGATGCCGGTTGGTACAGCCAAGTGGCGAAGGACCGCAGCCGGGGGACTTACCTTGGAGCAGGTGACCATCATGCCATGTGCGAACCGCAGGTGGAGCACGGCCTCGCAGTGGTGGATCAGGGTGTTGACCAGCTCTCCGGAGTTGACGTCCCAGACGCGCACGGTGGCGTCGGACGAGCCGCTGATGATGACCCTGTCGTCGTACTGCAAACACAGCACTGACCCTGTGTGCCCGGTCAGCACTTGCTGCGGAGCAGAGACGGGGCGCGGTCAGAGCGGGCGCAGTGCACACAGCAGTGGCACTTGCGGGTCGGCACGGTGCGAGAGTCGGGACATTGCGACCCACTGGGAATGGGTAGTTCAGGGATTCCAACAAACCACTGAACTGAGGTAGCAACTGATGGCTATCAACACTAGTGGAATAACGTTGGAATAACGTTACACGGAATGGAATAACGCCACAAAGGCTGCTCAAAACGGAAAACGTTGTGTTTTGTTGGCATCTCTACGCCTACCCGCTGGTTCAGTTCTCAGTTCACGGTTGCCCTCTCAGTATTCAAGCTAAATGCTCCATCTTCGTTCGACAAATATACAATTATGCAGGTCTCGTGATTATTGGAACCGTTTTCAATCGGTCGATTTGTACTTTATTTATGTTGAAAACGTTTTCATCGTCCAATTTTTACTTCATTTATCTCTTTGCTCCGAACACTTCCCGTGACCTTCCCAGTGCCGTAGTATTGGACGTGAAGTAGTGAAAACGATGGAAGGAGACGTAAAGGATAAGGAATGATGATGGTAAAGGACGGTGGGATACTACTTGGCGGGGTCGCTGGAGCCCAGTGTATGGGGTATCTCTTTAATTTACTGTGGACAACAACTATCGTCGCCAAGAGTGTATCTCTTTTCCGATTTGCTCATTGTTTTTAGAAACTGTCCGTCATTCGAAGCATGATTTAGTTTTTTGTTGCTTCCGCAACTAAGGTAAAGTTTATCTGCCGTAAATTTGTGCGCTTTGCAGTCAACTTTGAACCTCACAATTCGCAACGGGGAATTTCTTAGGCAAACATCTGTGCATGAGTCAGAAAGAAATGCTGACTTCAAGGTGTGGACTTTAAGGTTTTTTTCATGTTGCATTGGCAGTGCAGACATCTATTTTCTCTAAAAAAATTAATTCCTCTTTCCCAAAAGTATCTTCTCAACTGGGGTAGCCATTCCTCACACAAGGGATATTATCAGGATCCTAATGGAAGACCTACTTATTTCATGAAGTTACCCAGCTGTGACATTTCAAGCCCCCATCTCTCTTGACGTCCCACCTTGGTGCACTGCAGCGAGTTTCTGTCCCACATTTTGATGGTGTTGTCGCGAAGGCCAGATACTATCTTCTTATCGTCGTACTGCAGGCAGTAGACGCCCTTGGAAGTCTCCGAACGGCAATTTATCCGCTGCAGGTTGTGCTTTCCCGACCGCCAGTTGTTCTCTATGCTCTGGGAAACCACAGCAGAGGGATTGCTTACGTCTTCGTCGCTCCGTGCACAACTACCATATTAGAACTGAAGAATTGATGCACACGCGTGTACGGTCAGCCAGCGGAAATGTGCAAATACGCACTCTACCACAGCGAATTTGTCTGTCTGCCTGAATGTCATCCAGAATTATTGGCCCCTTGATGAAAACATGCTCCTTTTGCGAGGCCAAAAAGCAGCATTACAAACATTTCTGTGACACTGAATATGCAACTTGCCTCTGCAAACTTCGGAGTTCAAGGGGCTCTGCAAACCTTCATACTATGACGATGTAGCATAGGGCCAAGCGAAATTTGCATCACGAGTCACTTACCTCTATATCTTTAATAATTTTGGGATACAGTTTTCGATATTTCTGATGATCAGGTAGCGTCTGGCCTGGCTTTGGCTTTCCTAGATATTGTCCCCTGTGAAGAAGATAGGTCGTTAGCAAGTTCCGACAGCGAGCGACACTTCGCAATGGTGCGACATGGAGCACGTTCAATAGAGCACAAGATCATGTACCTCAGCCATCTCAATTCATCTCCATGCGGACTTTTCACAAAAGAGAACAATACGAACACCGTTCCTTCAAGCTCCGTAACATACAAACACTGCGCGGAAAGAAGAGTACGCCTTTCAAAAAGAGGGGGTGGATATGTCAATTTCCCTCATTTCCCGCCTTAAATGCTTGAATTCAATCTTCAACAGGACCAGCCCTTTGGCACAACCCTAGCGGGCAGCGATCGGCCGCCAGAACTCACCATCCCCGTCGCTCGGCCAAGCCACGCCACAGCGGGTCAGTGCGCACTTTCTTCTCAATCAGCTTCTTCCAGAGGAGTCCGTCGCTGATGACCCGCTTCCATTCGCGACACACCAGCTCGGCGGCACATAGCGACCGGTCGTCCAGGTACGACAGGATGTTCTCCGCCACGTGGTCCAGACCCTTCACTGTCGGCCGAACGTGACCAGTCAGTTCTCGACGCCACTCACATTCGACGGCAGCAGAGAAGTGAAGCGCCGAGCAGTGGGGGTGTTTCCCTGCGGGGGCAGTACCCCACCCTCTGGTTTACCCCCAGGGTGGGACTCTCAAACCAGGTGCAAGGAACCGATCTCGCTTCAAGCGAGGTCCAAGTCGTTAACTGGGCCTGAGCCAGGTCTTTGCCGGGGCGAAGGGAAAGCCAGATGATATCGAATTTTTCGAAGCCAGATTTATCGAAACTCTACCAACAGAAGCTAAAATTGGTCCCTTTATGACATGACGAAAGCCGACAGTCACGCCAAAAATTGATTCAAAAAACCTTCATCAACTTCAATATCAAAGTGTTGAATTCAAGCATAATGTTTCCTTAAATAAAATCTCCTTTCCAATATGGAGGGCTTGGCCGAAATATAACTTGCCCCATTTCGCATCCTGGATTCGGGATCGACCAAAAAATATATTATCAGTTTATAATCATGTTCCTCCCTGCAGCACTACCTAATCTATCAGATTCAATGCTTTGATGCCCTAAAAAAGCACCCCACGTGACAGAAAATGTAAGCGGACAAAAACCGTGCAGGGATTACAGTCTGGGTAGCCGTTGGCGTGAGGAGTTTCCTTCATACGACTGCTGCGCTCAGATTGGTCGACTCCTGTCCAGTTATAAAAGGGGCAGCTACTGGCACTTCATTGTACAACGCAAGTCTCAGGGATCTGAGCACTACGATCGACATTGGTCAAATTAGGCATTTACAGTAGTGACAAAAATAGATATTGCACATTTCCAGCATTAGCTTTACCGTACTGACACATTGGTTGTTCCTTTCGCTCATTTCGGTCAATTCACGGCAATTTTTTATGTAAAAACGGCCCTTTATTGATCCTGGCTCAATCACGATTTTTACTTACAACGAAGAGTTGTCAAAAAGTATGAGAAAAAGGAAATGTCCAATGAATCATTTCAACTATAGTAAAATAGATGTCTTGTATAGTGGTAAATAAGTTGGCATCACTAATCCACCCTCACACGTCTAAAGAGATATATTTGGACCGAAAACACCACGGTAGCAGGGAGAAACAGAACATGACGGACGAGGCCTCGCTTTTCACCGCCAGATGGCAGGCCACAGACAACCAGCTAACGGACCAATCAGACCTATCGCAACCTACACGGGTGGCGTCGGGGACTGTCTCCATGTTCAGTCCGCATAATCCTTAAAGAGGATGATGCTAAAAGCATCTATTATATGTATATGCAAGGGATTATCCCGCCTTTATAATGGGTTAGGACAGAGATAGCAATTTTGTGGAGCATATCAAGAAACCACTATTGGTATAACTACTTTCGCCTAAAATCTCTGTACTAAATTTCCGCATACATTCAAGTTAAAACTAAAGGGTCTTACAGTCTTACAGGGCCTTACAGTCTCACAGTACATGGCCTTACAGGCCTTACAGTCTAAAAGGGCCTTACAGTCTCTAAAGGGCCTTACAGTCAGTCAACACCCCCCCTTGAACTCGGCTCCTATGCGGGATAGCGAAAAAACGCGAAGGCTGGTGGATAGCTCATACAAATTCATGAATAAACTACATCTGTCACTTTTGGACTCGAGTCAATATTGAGGTCATGACAGGTCATGTTAGGTAGTGTTTTTGGGCTGCAGCGTGTGACAGTTGAGTTAGAAGCATTTTTAGGCACCATTCGCTTCCTCTGGTCACGGTAAATCGAATGATGTATAATATGACTCATGGTCCGTACTTGACCTTAGGTTATCGATATGAAAAATCCCGGAAAATTTTTGTAGAACTGGGTGAAACCATTGTGTTATAAGTTCCAATCTGACAGATTCACCCATTTCTTACTTATACCACATTAAACATTTTTAGAGGTGAGGTCACTTGACCTGCACTGGGAACCTGACCTCAGATGACTGGACCTTAAAAGTTTAAGAAAAGTTGTGGATTGATCAAAGATAAGATGTGCCAGGTACGGCAGCGCTTCACGTCGCCGTTTTTTCGCGCCGCCGGTGGGGGGTGTCCAAACACCCCCACCGGGGCGAGGATTAAGAACAATAAGAAAGCCCTTTTTCTAGCACATGAAGAGAGTCTTACAGATTTCGCTCTGTTATAACTTATGTCAAGGGAAGGTGTTTTAGCCATTCTAATGTAGTTTAGCCCCATCGAACTCTGCCTAACCCTAGAGTGTTTTTGGCAGTGAAAAACTCTACATTTCAGCATTTACTTAACTGAGGTCGACCGGTGGAGTTCGCTGTCTGCCTCAAAGTTTTAGCTTCGAACCATTTTGACAAAAAATTAGCCGAGAGATCCAAAGTTTACATTGTCTATTACTATTGTGGGTACTGATTGATTATACTATTGCCCATCCCAGTCCTGGTGCGGCCTCGTCAACCGGCGCCACAGGGTACGCCCACTGCGGCGAGGAGCGGCAATGATGGGGCGGGGCAACCCTCACACACAGGGGGATACGACCGTTGCCTGCTGATGCCACCTCGACTGAATGCTCGACAAACACTCAGGTGTCAGTGTCAGTATATCAGGTGAGCAGGTGTCAGTATATCAACTTGTCCGACGGATGCAGCACAGTCATCCAAAACTGGAAATATGAAACTTGAACTATTAAATGTGCAGTCTCTATTACCCAAACTTCCAGATATCCGTGCCGAAGCTCATCAGCGGCAACCAGACATTTGGTGCTACACAGCGACTAATCTGAAACCAGCCACTCCTGATCGCCTTGTATGTATTGAGGGCTATCAAGTTTTTAGGCGTGATAGAGTCATGGGCCGTAAAAAGTCAGGTGGTGGTGTCGCCCTTTATGTTAAAAATGGTCTCCATGCAGAAAAAATTGCTACATCTTCTAATAAGGAAAGGGACTCTCGTGTGGAACCAATATGGGTGAAAGTCAAACTGGACAAAAGAAAAGCGGCACTAGTTGGAAGCCTGTATCGTCCTCCCACAACAAGCCCAGTGCAAGTGCATGCTGACTTCAACGACATCGAGGGACAGCTACAGGACATCGTGGCTTCTTACCCCTCCCAACGAATCATTCTTACCGGAGATCTCAACGCAGACGAGCGGACCAACCCTGTAGCTTTTGCTAGACTAAGAGAACTGGAAAAATATGGTTTAAAATGTTTGGTTAATGATGCCACCTTTATTCGTGACGACACTGAGTCGAAGCTCGATGTAATTCTAGCATCTGATGCCATCTGCAGCACTAGACCTGAGCCCGTGTGTGTTGTAGAACCATGTGACTACACAAGTCACCACCGACGTGTTTGTCTTAACGTTACCGTGCCTCGAGCTAATGCTAAAGCTATGTATAAAACAAGTCGGAATTTGGCGCGCCTTTGATTCTGATTCTTTCTTAGCAGATGTTCGTTCGACCGATTGCAACAACATTGTGAAACCAAGTGAAACTTGTGAACAGCAGTGGGATGCTTTTTCGTCCTCAATGACTAGAATTTTAGATATTCATGCTCCTCTGAGACAGTTTAGAGTGCATAATCCGTCGCCTCCTGTTTCTGAGGAAACATTGGCCTTAATGGCGCAAAGACGTGAGGCTAGACTAGAGAATGACCCGTCTTACCGGCTGTTGAATAATTTGGCCAAAAGGGCTATTCGAAAGGACTTACGAAACAATATCTCTCAGAAGGTTCAAAATTCTCCTCCGGGTAATTTGTACCGCAATCTAAGACATGTAATCGCTCCAAAACATGGACCAGTGACTGAGCCAGATAATTTAAGTCCAGATGATCTAAACAAATATTTCACTTCAATAGGTAAAATCACGCGAGACGATGTGGATACACAGTTTAGATGTTCAGGACGAGTGGCCTTCAGTACTCGCTTACCGAGGGTAAATTCAGGTAGCCTTAGACTTACCCCAGTTACTTTGAGTGAACTGCAGAAAATTGTTTTCTCGATGCCGAACAAGAATTCTCTAATTCAAGATGATATACCGGTCAAAGTTGTGAAAATCAGTTTCCCTATAATCGGGCGTTTTTTGTTGCGTATTATTAACTCTAGTTTTGTTTCGGAAACGGTACCTCCAAATTGGAAGTCAGCGTTAGTCATTCCGCTGCATAAAAAAGGCGATCAATCTATCGCAGCTAACTTTAGACCGGTCACAACGATTCCCACTATTGGTAAAATTGTCGAGAAACTAGCATTGAATCAACTTTCGCAATATCTAAATCAACAGCACCTCCTGGCTGATGATCAGCATGGGTTCAGATCTGGGCGTTCAACAGCTACAGCCCTTATCACCATAAGCGATGAAATTCTAAAAGCAATGGACCGTTCGGAAATTACTCTGCTCACCTTGATTGATTTGAGTCGATTTTTCGATGTGATTGACCACACAGCACTTTTGACAAAGTTAGAACTCTTGCAGACCTCTCCTGGTTGGTTTAAAAGCTATCTCGATGCCCATGTACAAAAAGTGAAAATCGGAGACAAAATTTCGGAACCCCTACCAATTGATATAGGCACTTTTCAGGGCACTTGTTTAGGCCCGATACTTGCAAACATCATGGGCAACGACCTATCTTGTCACGTTCCAAATTACTTAAACGGGTTCAGGATCCATTGTATTAGGTATGCAGATGATATCCAAATTGGTATCTCTGGGCCACGTGGACAAATATCGGACATGCTAGGAAGTTTAGAAAAAGTCTTAGATATACTGACCACCCGGTTCCAACAGAATGGCATGAAGATCAATGCTGGCAAGACAGAGGTGATTCTCTGTGGAGACCGCAGGCAACTGAGTTGCATACCGCAGCCGTTACGGGTCAACTTCATGGGTGAAGAAATTGTAAGCAAAAGTGTTGTTAGGAATTTAGGTGTTTACATGGACTGCCACTTATCATGGTCACAGCATGTAAAATTTGTGTCAGACCGATGTTTTGGAATTCTGATAGCCCTGTATCATGCCAGACAATTTCTACCTGTGGAGGTGCTCCCACGCATTATTGATTCTTTAGTGTTCTCTCATATCCGTTACTGTATTCAGGTTTATGGCAGCACAAATTCCGAATCCAAAGATATAATCCAGAAAATTTTCAATTTTGCTGCACGAGTTATATCCGGCAGAAGAAAATTTGATCATATTTCGGATGTTATTAAGGATTTGAAGTGGCTTGACGCCCTGGAGTACTTTGACTATTTTGGTTTATGTCTGATGCATAGGTTGATCACTTCCGGTGAGCCCATGTCACTTGCCTCTTGCTTGCACTTTAATAGGGACCAATTAGAACGCGAAACAAGACAGTCAGGACATTTGGCATTGTCAAGACCACGAAACAACCATGGCAAAAGAAATTTCATTTACCGTGGATCTCTGCTATTCAACACATCATGCATGACCCTCGGATCTCCTCACGAAATGAGGTACGGATTGTTTAAAAAAGCTGTAAGGCAAATGTTGCTTGGGGAGTAGTCTTTCTTTTTAAGTGCACGGTACCGTGTTTACTTTTAGACATTTTAGTTTTTAGATTTTTACCTGCATTTTTGCCATTGCTTTTATTGTAATGTGTATTGACGAGGTGTAGCAGCACTGATTTTCGATTTTTGTGATGACAAGGACCTTTGAATAGCCCAACCTGTGTGGAATGGTCTGCTTTTGTCAATACATACATACATACATACATACATACATACATACATACATTTAGGCTTAACCCGCGCCCCCGTGGGCCTCCGAGCCACCTTCACCCTCGAACCCGCTTCCTATGCGAGATAGCGAAAAAAACGCGAACGCCGGTGGACAGCTCATACAAATTCATGAAGACACTATATCAGTCACTTTTTGGCTCAGGTTAACATTGAGGTCATAAAAGTGGGATTTTTAGTAGTTTTTGGGCTCTAGTGTCTGACAGAGTTGAGTTAGAATCCGTTCGCTTCCTCTCATCACGGCGAATAGAATGATGTATAATATGACCATACCAGGTCACAACACAAAAATGGCCTGACCTCAGGTCAAGTCAAGGTCACTTTTTAACCTAGCATAGTCAACATGCATATCAATCGAACGGCGGGTCAGCTGATTACGACCCGCGAGGTAAACAGGGAGGGGAGTCACAGGGGATAGAGCGACAGTGGGAGACAACAGAGCCGGGCCGGCGGTCGCAGAAAGCAACGCCGTGACGCGAGAGCCTGCACTCTTACGTCCAGCGTGCACTAAGCGCGGCGCCATGCTTGGTAGCTACGGTGGTATCGTGCAAGTGGTGTCGCCCCTATGGGTTCAGTATCGACATGCGGAACGATTCGGCGCCCCAGTCGCCACTTGGCTCGTCTGTACTTTCGCCGGGTTCATCCACCATTTCGACGACGCGCCAGAGCTGCTACTGTCGGTAACGTACCCCTCTAATTGCCGGGACTCATCTCTTTCCTTACCAAACTGGTAATTACCGCCACACGCCTGTGGGTCCTACCTCTGCAGGACCATGTCACATGCTGTGGGTCATACCTCTGCCAGATCGTGCCACACGCTGTGGTTACACCTCTGCTGGATCGTGCCACACGCTGTGGTTCATACCTCTGCCAGATCGTGCCACACGCTGTGGTTACACCTCTGCTGGATCGTGCCACACGGTGTGGTTCACACCTCTGCCAGATCGAGCCACACGCTGTGGTTCATACCTCTGCCAGACCGTTCCACATGCTGTGGTTCACACCTCTGCCAGATCGAGCCACACGCTGTGGTTCATACCTCTGACAGACCGTTCCACATGCTGTGGTTCACAGCTCTGCCAGATCGTGCCACACGCTGTGGTTCATACCTCTGCCAGACCGTTCCACACGGTGTGGTTCACACCTCTGCCAGATCGTGCCACACGCCGTGGCTCATATTGTAGGATCGCGCCACACGCCGTGGTTCATACCTGTCTCGTATCGTGCTTGGTATTTTTAATTTCCGCATGCTTTAAAGTTCACAATAAATGACCTTAAGGGAAAAAATTCAACCATGAAGCAATGCGGTTCCATCTGGCAGTGTATGTCATGTGATAAATAGTATAAATGGGATGGCTTTCGCAACGTTATATGCCACAAATAGCCAGCCTCATAATTACACGCGATGATTAGGTCTATCCAGGGTCTTCCTCTCCCACACAGTCGCTTTAGCTTGAAACGTTCCCTTGACCGACCGTTCTGTTCCAGAAAGGTCGAGAGCTAAATAAATACGTATAGGGGCATCCATAATACTGCAAGGCCGCAGGGAAAGCTGTATTTTGAAGTAGTTTTTTCCAGTCATCGCCATGGAGCAGGGCATATTTTAGGCTACAAAGAGAGCATTTTGTCCACCAATGAACGACCCTGAAAGGCCCAGTGCCCACCAGCTCAGTCATTTGATGCTCTAGGAGTGCCCTTTAGGTGGGAATTCGTGCCCTTTTCAGCCAAATGCCCACCAGTCCCAATGGCTTCAAATATGCCCTGCCATGGGGTCAATGGCTGAGATCGTGAACATTGGAGGGTCCACGCCCCCTGTCCCTCCCCTGTCCCTGCATCTTTAACTGACGGTTAGGGTGGAGGGGGAGAGAAATATTGCGTCACAGCCTCTGCACAGACCCATTTGTGTCGGGTAACCAGTCTACGATTCAAGAAATGAAATATTTCAGATCGGATTGTGACAATCTCTATAACTGCTGAGGCCCCAACACAAATTTACAGCATTTAAAGTACCGAAAGCACAGAGACTACACATATTTTTCACGAATGGTACCATTTAGACAACAGCCTGGTTTGCGAAGGACCGTTGTGAGCTGTCAAGTTGTTTTTCGCGTTTTCCGCTCAAAGATCTTCTTCAAGCGTTGTGGTGGCTGTTTCCAGATAATAAGGACCATTGATTGATTGAAGAAATTCAGAGATGCCTGTTGAAAAATCTAACTGGAGCGACTATGGGGCGAAACATATGCTTCAGGTGCCAATGGGTTTTCTTACAGCAGCACCATTCCCCATGGTGCGATACCCCGGCACGTCATGAATAGGAACTTGATAACCACTACTGAAGTCTGTTTTGTGAGTGGACCATTCATGTATTCGACGTAAACGTTGCTCCGTAAAAGCAGACCATGGCAATGCCGTGCCGACTGTCAGGGCTCAGAACAGTCCGCAGCGGAGTCGCAGACTACCTCGGCTTCATGAGCATATGGCTTTGGGTCTCATAAACTTGAATAACTACAGCCTAACAGATTTGGGAACATGCACTAAAATAATCAGGGATACTGGTACTGGATAAAGTAGGTACTTTCCTCGTTTACCACGTAATGCTAGCAATCTTCCAGGGGACGAATTCCACTCTCCAGCGAGCGCGTGTTAAAAGGAAAACAGCAAATGGAATAAAATACTTCTTTATGAATGCAATCCAGTTAAATTTTCACTTTGGAACACTGCATGAGTATACCAAAATATGCAAATATGCAAAATATGCAGCTATATCCGGTCTTGACCTGACATGACGCCCTCCAAGTTACGCACTATTCGCATCTAGGCCCCATTTCATAAAAAGTGTAACTTACGCTTATAGCGTAGAAGTAGCACAATACAGCGTAGAAACTGAATAACACACCACAATCATGTTTCACAAAAATTTGGCGTAAAATACAAGTACTTGCAAAGTAACCCTGGTGTAAACTACGCTGCACTGGAATTCAGCGTAGAATACTCGCAATCCTCTTGCATGTACGTTGAATATGTGAAAAAGGCCTGAAAAGCTATGCAGCCAGATTAGCGTGACTTTTATCCACCAATGGTGAAAAACATGAAAAAATATAATTTCTTCTGAAATTTGGAATCTCAGTTAAAATTTCAGTGGCAACACTATTACATTATGACAGCCTAGGCACGACTGGCTTAAATGTAAGGCGTCGCCCAGGCTTTTTACCTGATTGGGGACAGAGGCGGATCCAGAAGGTGGGCTGGAGAGGGGGCAAACTCAAGCCGATAAGCAAAAAAAAACGCTGAGCGATTGCAGCGTAGGGCAGCAAAATTAAAATGGTTGCAGGGGTGATTTTCACCGAGGATGCACTTCACGAAAGAGCAAAGGCGCTTAAAAGGTTTTAACGACAAAAACTAACTCCGCAGTTTATGGATTTTGTAAAAGGAGTTTCCTGCGGGGGGCAGACTTATTTCCCTCCTTCTATTTCACTTTGGAGCCGGACTGCCCTCCCCCACCTGGATCCGCCCCTGTGAAGGGGGGGCGGATTCCAAATTCGCTCAGAAGATGGGAGATAGTGGGCATCCCTGGTGGGAGCTGGTGGTCTCTCACTTCTCGTCCGAAAATTGGCTGATCTCAGCCCAATTCGGAGATACCGGAAAACTTTAAACAGGCAGTGCGGAAGGCAACGTGGAGCTGAAATACGAAGAGTTTTTGGTCTTTGTATATGATTTGTCAGCAGCCAGTTAAAGATTGGCTGCCTCCCACCCCCCCCATTTTTGTCGGTGGATTGTGGAAACGGTTATGTGGCAGTGTATGCATGTACAAGGCAAGATTCAAGAAGGGCGGGTAGGTAGGTAGGTAGGTAGGTAGGTAGGTAGGTAGGTAGGTAGGTAGGTAGGTAGGTAGGCAGGCAGGCAGGCAGGCAGGCAGGCAGGCAGGCAGGCAGGCAGGTAGGTAGGCAGGCAGGTAGGCAGGCAGGCTTGGTTGGTTGGCTGGTTGGTTGGTTGGTTGGTTGGTTGGTTGGTTGGTTGGTAGGCAGGCAGGTAGGTAGGTAGGCAGGCAGGCAGGCAGGTAGGTAGGTAGGAGTGGGTAGGTAGGTAGGTAGGTAGGTAGGTAGGTAGGTAGGTAGGCAGGCAGGCAGGCAGGCAGGCAGGTAGGCAGGCAGGCAGGCAGGCAGGCAGGCAGGCAGGCAGGCAGGCAGGCAGGCAGGCAGGCAGGCAGGCAGGCAGGCAGGCAGGCAGGCAGGCAGGTAGGTAGGTAGGTAGGTAGGTAGGTAGGTAGGTAGGTAGGTAGGTAGGTAGGTAGGTAGATCAGTCGGTCGGTCGGTCGGTAGGTAGATATTTTGGCTTGACTTAAACAGGCCTGAAATCAAGCGCTGAGATCCATCTATGGATCCCGTTAATAAGCAAGTTTCTTATGTCACAATTCTGCGCTTCAAGCTCCCGGTTTTCTTTCCAGTGGAGCGGTCCAGGACAAATCGACCAGGCACTACCTGGCTTGTACATATCATACTCTCATATTTCGTTCCAACTTCGTACGCAGGGTTATCAGTGGCGTAGAATTCAGATTTGAAAATATTTACACTAAATACGGGTTTTGGAGGTACAGCTTGCTGAAAACGGTGAAAATCAGTGTTTTTGGCAAAACATAGAGGCATACAATCATTATTTTCTGTGTAGTCCTTCGTTATGGATGATCATTTAAAACTTGATTTTATTCAAAATTCTTTTATCCAACTTTGAAAATTTAGTTTTACCAAAAATATATATTTTTGAGTTTTTGTAAATTTGTATTCAATTTTTGAAATAATTTTTCTAGGTGCCCATGTTTTGACATTCTGAGCCATTGTTACAACGTTTATGATTAATTGTGGCTGACGTTATGGTGTTTTAATTCCTTCTTCGTCTACAAAATATTGACTGGATTATTCCGAAATAGGAGCACAACTGGACAATATGCCGAACTTAACTCATTAACTCCTCGCTACGTGGAGTTGGATGTTCTCGTATACAGCTTGGTTGGGGTATGATACGAAGAGTGGATAAATTTTTATAGCTGATGGTGATCAAGCTTAGGGCCTTGGACCTAGGAGGCCTTGGCGGGCCGAGGGGTCAAATATCAGCCCCGTAGACGTTGACACACTGGCGAAATCCAGGCTCTGACCCCCTCCTCGAAGCTTCTGCATTATTTATCCCGGTATTCCTCAAAACACCATGCCAGTGTCCTGAAATTACTTTTCTGCAGAGTGTGGGATGTCAAAAATCACGGAAAAAGAGGTCAAAATTACTTTGAAAAATAGAAGAAAAAGAAAATTTAGGATCAGAACATCTCGGAAAACAAGAACATGCACTAAAACTACATGTAATAAAACATCATATGCACGTGAAATACAAAAACAAATAAGGGATGACCAATATTGATACTAAAATTAACTGTATTAACAGAAGTTAAACCAACTTGAGAAACCCACAAATCCAATTCCTGCCGAGTTAAGCATTTTTCCACAATAAAAGCATTAGAAACGTACAAGCGAATACATTAATAAGCCACAAACCGACAGCATTAACACACGCATTGACGGGGGCGGGTACCCGCCCCCCCTCGGGTATAGTAGAAAAACGGCGGCGCGTAGCGCCGCCGTACTTGGCATACCTTTTCCCTCATCATTTGTACAACTTCTGTGAAAATTTTAAGGTTAGGTCATCTCAGGTCAGGTCACCATTACAGGTCAAGTGACCCGACCTCAAAAAAAGTTTAAGATAGCATAAGTCGGAGCAGGGTGAACTTGTCCGATTGAAACTCATCACATAATGGCCCCACCGAGTTCTCTAAAATATGTTCCGGTATTTTTTATATCGATGACCTAAGGTCAGGTACGAGGCATGACCTCTCCATTGGAAATACATGGGAAAATGGTGTTTACGGAATAACTCAGTAACGGATGGTGATAGAGCATTTATTTTAGCTGCATTAGACTCGCCTGGGCTTTGCGGTTCTAATGATATGCATTTTATATAATTTGGCCCTGACCTTACCTCAGGTCAGGTCAAATCCTTGATTTGACCTAGCGAGGTCAAATTATATATCATTCGATTCGGCTTGCTAAGAGGATTCATATAGTTCAAGTCGTTTTGCTCCATCTTTACCTGTTCAGATGTAATGGCCGAAAAACTGAATTTACATGTTATCCCTATGACGGCATGTTTTGACCTCTCGTGACCTTAAATGTGACCTGACAAAAAAATGGTTCAAATGTTTTCGATGGAGAAGTGGATGGGCAGCCAAACGCCGTTTACCGTTTCTCGCTACCTACCGTGGTTCTCGAGATCTTAGGGGGGCGGGTACCCGCCCCCCCGTCAATGCGAAGGTGGCTCAGACCCCCGTCAATGCGCGTGTTAAGATGTAAATAAAGCAGTCTGGAATACCTACCTACCAAAACAATACCTCGGGTGAGGTAGGTCTTACTTTAGAACCTTTAACAAGCTGAAATGTCTAAAAGGCAGGGAAAATTCCAAAACTTGTCCATTTGAACAAAATATTTTCAAACGAACTTATTTTTTAAATTACACCTACACCAGCGGGATTCACCCCCTCTGTTTTCACTTGCATTCATGGACAAATTGAAGCATGCAATCACACAATAAAAATACCTAGTCAAATGGCCCGCATGAAAATATTAACTTACCTTTACCCATGTGCCTGGATTTCTCAAACTTGAATTATACTACCCTCATTGAAATAAATAATGAACAACAGGTTGAGGTTCAGAATTACCCTGCTTAAGACGTAAGACATACCAACACTGGCTACTTAAAACTTACAAACTCTCAAACGTACTTATGAGCTTCGATGCCCTGCATGCAATCCAGAAACGTACACAAACACCACGGTTTGGCAAACACTAATCTCAACTGCGGAAAATTCATTTTCACAATGCTAGAAAGACATCTCGCGTCAAATTCAGGCCAGCCTGTCGACACCGGTTGCCAAGTACGGTTTTTCTAATGCGAGTAAACTGACCAGGCAGGCCCCTGAGTGTGAAAAGGATATTTTCTCCACCTTTAAATCAGGCAGAGATTTGGCGTTTGTAATGGAAAAAAACTAATTTTACCTTAATATTTCGTTATTTTTCTAAAAGCATCCTGAAATTCATATAAATATTTCGGCTGCCTTTGGAGATATTCCGAGAAATACATAGAGGTGCAATTTTCATGATCCGTGAAGATGCCCTCTTTAGGTATTATTTCTTTAAAAACTGTAGAACAAATGTCCAATATTGGGATCGTTTTATCAAACTAAGACAGCAGAATTTTTCATTTCATATATGGTAAACCACAAAAACATCGTAAAACTACAGCATTTCTCTTTAAAGTCAAGGATGTCGAAATTATTTGACAATGCTTGCATTGTTCCGCTCAAAATTTCGAGTGACATGACCCAAAATATTGTTAAGCAATATTTTTCCGAATAGAAAAGATTCTGATTTCATAGTTGGGGTACTATCAAAAGTTTTTTTGCACAAAAACTTCAAAAATAAATGTTATAATTCACCTTGACCCGCGCAATTTCTAAGGACGTCGAAATTCAGTCGTAAGGAGCTGACGTCATCAAACTATATATTACGTCAGAAGCACTACATTTCAAGGCTTTTGGCCTTGGTTAGTAGTAGCCTCCAAGAATGGTGTGGTGGCGCAACATGGAGACGACTGCTTGGTTTTCGAGCAATGTGAATGTCATGATGTCTCATACCAGTTTTAGCCTCAGGCAGTTTTAAGCATCATTTTCGGCTAGCAAAATTACGAGCAATATTTCGGGTTTTAATTTGTCTCTGAACTTCAATTAACTTATGGTACCGCGAGTCAGCGCTGCCGGTAGTCATTGCGTTTATTTTGAATTCAGCTATATGTTTAAGACGAAAGCGTATATCCCAAGCGTGTGAGGCGTGTGGGAGCTTTTGTTGTTGAAAGAGGAGAGAGAGGAGAGAAACGGCGAGGGTTAGTGTGGTTTATAATGTGGGGTATATTATTAGTAGTCGTACTTTATTAGTACGCTAAGAGACGTGAGGGGTCGATGGCTGACTTTATTTTCGTTATATGGTTGATTCAGCTTATTGCATCTCCGGGTCAGGCATAATCTTTCATATTCTGTGAGGTCTCAGTGAGCTTGTGAAGAAGCAATTGTTAGGAATATTCTCTTCCAGGGTTTTGTCCTTTTGAGCATTAATTGTAAAATGCTTGTGCTAGAATCTTTCAGTATTCAAACTTCCTTCTCTCCAAAGATAAATGCTGTGTTCTATATTGACATGGAATCAGTCCTGACGGGACTGTTTAAAGAATACTGCATTCCGTATGACGGTAAAAGGTTCGCTAAGCTAGGGTTGCAGCATCTTTATCGAATGGTATGTTGGCTTGAGTTGCTGGTTTGGCCCTGCTTCCATTCCTCAACTTCTGAAACAAGGAAACTGATAATGCTGCATTTTTATTCATTTAGATTCATACATGTATTTGCGACAACAGCAACAAGCAATAAAAGACCATGCCAGTACATGTTAACACAAGGCTAAAATCCAGTAGGAGATGAAAATAAGGGCACACTAAAAAGCTGTCATTGAGGCCACCACTTCACAAGCTGATAATGCCGTGAGCAGATGATTCTGATGATTTTGTTTAGGATATCAAAACCCAAGATTTAGGATGTCAAAATTGATCAAGTCTAGGTGTGGGTTTCCACGCAAAATTCCCAATTTCAGGACACTGCACCATGCTTTTGAAGATTTTGACCACTTTACCTTAATAGGAGGTATCTGAGACCTTCTTTGCGTGGAACCACTTCAAAATAGCTTCGTATCGAGAACCAATAACACAATGAGTCTCCATTTCAGAAATAAAAGAAAGTTGGGAGCCAGGACTGGTCAAGTTTTTATCCTACACGGAATTTAATTTAGAGTAGGGGTGAGTGGAGTCGATAACAAGTTATTTCACTGCCCAAATAAGAATTGCCGACCAAATCCACTTGTTTTTCAGGGGTAGGGACATATTGACATGTTCACCCCCATGGCTAAGGGGGGGGGCACTGCCCCCCTTCCCCCTCCCACCGCCACTGAAACATGCCTCAGCGAATGGGTACGTGAAGACCACTGACCTGCTCTGCTTGAAACGTGTATTAACATAGGTGCCCTTTTGACTGTAAAAATGTGCCCTTTTTCCTTCTTGGCCCCCGTTGAAAATTTGACAAATGCACTGAGTTCTGCAATGTAGCAAAGAATGACATCACATCAGTACACACTTAAAAGCCAGACGACAGAGAACGCTCATATTTTAAAACCAAGTATGGGCAGGTTTATCATTTGGGATCCATTAAGAGTCCCGGCTGACAAGGTTCTAAACTACTCCGTAGACTTGAAAGGTAAGTGACCTTATCGAGGTCGTATTGGGTCAAAGGATTTGCACAGAAAGTATTGATGATTTCTGACCGTCGCTCGTACGCAAGGGAGATTGGGCAGTTTTACCTGAGTTCCCCATTCACTCGACTTTTTTTTTTTTTTTTTATTTTTTTTTTTTTATTTTTTTTTATTTTTTTTTTTCCTTTTTTTAACTAAAGTATCATAAGATGACTGCGTTGCTACGCATCAGAATTAAATACCAGGACTCAAATTTGAGATGAGACGAAACCCAAGCCGGGCTTTCACGTTGAGGCAGGCGTAATCTGGCAAAGAGAGAGATGGGTCCCCAAGACAGCAGCCTGGTCTGTGACCCACCAGAGATCGTCTGTAGTGATATAAAATGGCTGCACGGAGTAAATGCTGTCATAATTTATCCAGATACGACTTCACCTTCACATAATCGTATTTTACTCGTCTTTGTGAGCTTATTGATTTGCACCAAGAACGGGTCAATATGTGGCCTTGACCAAGCACTGGGTCAGGTCAGCCGGAAATGTCAGGCTGCAGATCTGTGTTCGGTGCAGAGGGAGATGTTCTGGATGTGGTAAGACTGGTATGGCAATACAAACATTATAAAATCCCACGTGAAACCCAAAATCCAGGGGGTCCTGATCACCTAATCCCCCTGGGTTTCAGCCATGCGGACATTGGCGGATTGTACACCTCCCTGCAATTGAATCTGTACACGCTAGGCTCGCCCAGTTTTCAGCTAATTGCTGGCGAACTAAGGCTTACTCGGGCGTGATTCAACCACCGGAGGGTGGGTTTTAGCTGCAGGTATCTAATTAATACCCATGCACACTTGGTAACTCCATAATGAGGATACTATTTCCAAAAACGTTTTCGGCCGCTTCCCAGCGGGGCAGGCCTCACTAGACTTGGCAACGCCTCAGAAATACGAGCCTCCCCTGTGTCGAGCACGGTCACGTGACCACTGCGGTACTACGGTTTGCCCACGATACAATCTGAATGCTTCCATTGACAACTCGGCTTGACCTGCGGCAACACTGGAACCGTCCAGAGAGGCGGTACAAACAGATCGTGCCACAAGGCCTGCGCCTGCGCTGCCCATACCGATGGAGGTGAAAATGATACATGATACTGTTCCAATGAACTCGTATAAATATATATCGCAGATTTCAGCTTGTCAATGAGTGCTGTTGTTTTAGCATGATACGACTGTGGCTACTGCTTTCATTTGACTGTTGACTTTTTTGTTACTTCCACTTACCCCGGGTTCTACCGATCAAGGAGCGATTGACCCGCGGATCATAGACAATCCAAGCACCTTCAACGAAACAAACCATTATTTGTGCTAAGAACTTATTTCAGCCTGGTTTTTCAATACCGCTAAAAATTACCAATTTAATGTAATGTCCCTATAATACTGTATTCAAACAACCCGTGAAAAAACTTCGAATGTAAGTGGTAAAAGAACCTTTAAGCATAATAAGTAACAAAAGTATAGTCGGCCTCCCTGATCCCAGCGCTTACTTATGCATTGTCCTCTCGGCTGGCGAGGGAATTCACAGCTCTTTTTCCGAGTGCTATGGTATTAAAGAATTCGAAGCTTCAAAACGAAATATTATAAATTAAACACGGTCCGAGCAATGACATGAATTTGTTTAAATCACTTGGATTGTCCAAATTCAAAGCAATCTCAACAGCCGCCATATTGGAATGTAATGTTTGTAAGGAATGTTTTAGAAACCACAAAGACTTTCCAAACAACATAAAACGAAATAAAATATCTGACATCAATGCATGCTCCGAAAATTAAAGAAATATGCAATCATTACTTTGAGCTTTAAATAGGGGTTCCTCGGAACCCCAAAAAGATATAAGCAGGCGAGGGAAAGTAGCAGAACGTGACACATTGCGTATCATGTCGAAATGAGGCATTCAACCATACTGCTGAAAGAACAGAGGAACTACACAATACAGAAACACCAGCACTTTGATTGCCAAAAAGAACATCAGTTGCACAAACCGCATAACGCACCAAGTCGCACTCACAACATATGTCGATTTAAGATACAGAGCTGATGATTCTCCAAAAGAATTAAAGCTGGCCAATTTGATAATGCTGAGAGCCACCATATCAAAAGGGGACAAGGTTAACACACGGAGGGGCCAGGCCCACCTGTTTTCGAGGTGGCCGGAGAACCGCTTAGCCGAAACACGAAACGTGGCCACATTTAACAGAATTCAATAGCGCGTCGATTGGGAAGACTTTTGAAAATCGGCCGAAAATTTTACTATAGGCTTCAAAGTCAGACCTGCATTTTGAGATCGCCGAAACGCGCGGTCGGACCAGTTAGCTGCATGAAACCAGTGGTGACGTCATAACGTCATATAAGCGGGACTATATGTCAAGGTCACTTCACATGAAAGTCAAGGTCAAGGTCAAAGGTCACAGGTCAAGGTCATATCTGCACTTTCAAGGTCACTGACCACTGTGCGTCCGGCCAAATGACGTTACCCCATCTGATATATATTATGCTATGACGTCATCGGTAGGGTACCCCAATACAAAGGTCAAGGTCAAGGTCAAGGTCAAGGTCAAGGTCAAGGTCATTGGGAAAGGTCAATCCTCATTTCCCGCCAAACAGTGGCTACAGTGTTAGTCAACGTGTAAATAAAAGTAGTACACCATATGTGACCTTAAAGGTCAATGACCTGAATGACCTACCCAAAAGTTGTGGGGAAGCCTATTTGAGACCTCTTCTCTATGAACCTTGTCCGCCTTTAGCTTATTCCCGCCATTTTCCCGCATAATCACAGCATTTATCAATCGATACCAGCATGGCCAATATTGACCTTACGACCTCGTTTGACCTTGAAGATATTGACCTAGGTCAATGAAAAATGGTCATCATGTAGATCACATAGCCCCACCCACCTACCAAGTGGCGTTTTCTAACCCTCTTAGTTTCCGAGATCTTAGGGGGGCCTACCAGGCCCCCTCCAGTGCGCGTTAGTGCCAGACCCCCTCCAGTGCGGGTGTTAAGGTTTCGGATATAACGATACCTAATGCATACGATACGGTTTTATTCCAACGTTTCATTAGCGGTGTGTGTAAACCCATAAAATGTAAAATTGTGATGAACAGAATCGCATATAGCTGAAGAAAGAAATAGTTAATAATAAGCACAATGTTCTAGCTGCCAGGCCAATGGTTATAAGATAACACGCAAACTTTGGTGGATAAAATACTACTACAATTATATAAATGCCAACAAACCGTGCCATGTAGGTGACGAGTGGCATAATGCTGAAAAGCGCTGCATTTTTAACAGGTTTTCGCTTTAACACGGGCCGGTGAGAGGGGTCTGGCGTCAACGTGGAGTGGAGCATTGGAGGGGACCCTAAAGTCCCCCCTGAAATTCCAGAAACGAAGAGGGTTAGAAAACGCCCGGCAAGAGGTGTGTGGAGTTGATGGTGATCTACGTTATGGCAGCTCGGAAGAGTGGGTATGGGACTTAGCGAAACTTCGAGGCTGACGCCAACCTGTCGGGGCACTTGGGCAGGGTGTTGAGTTGGCAATAAGATTATGACATTGTCTCGTCAGAAGCAGAGCCGGGTTCGAATCCATGCGACTCCGATATTTAAAGAATGGCGTAGAAATGCTTTAACATCGTGAAAATTGTAACTGGTTAGCTGTAAAAAAACAACACGAGGCACCCTCCCCTCTCCCCACTGTGCTTTCTTTGACGGGGAAACCCTTACAGTGCCACAAAAGCAAAACACGGTGAAGTATCTAAATATTTCAGCATGTTCCATATATACTGTGCTTTTCGTTGAATTGTCATGATTATTTAATTTCATCATGAATACGGTCAACGGATGGTTAATACCCATCAACCCGCATAAGGGTCTTGTAGACTTAGCGCTGGCTCCGTGCAATGAAGATAAACCATATCATTTCCTAATTTTTTAACAACACATATGGTTTTTGCTCAAACGGCAGCGCGAGGCAGCAGTATTCGCGAGAACGCGTGCAACGTTTAAAAAAATTAAAAAATGGATAGATCTGGGGAAAATCCAAAAGGTTCATGTGGCAGTTGGACTGGATTGTATCAGGCATGTTGACGATTTACTCGTGGAACAAATTATTGTCCAAGCGATAATATATTGGAATGTAGCGCAACCCAACGAGATTCTGCGAATGGTTTTCTATTGAACTGTAAATTGTGGTAAATTAAGCAAAATGGACATCCACGTTACACGACGTGTAAAAAATATTTCTTTTGGTTTACAGCTTTGTTTTCAGGCTGAGTCTTATGGAATATTTTCCTGAGACAGAAACTTAGGGAAGGCTGGGTATGGTGGGAAGGCATGATGGTTCGGGCACCTTAGCTTTTCCAAGACCATCGAATATATTTTATGCGGGCTACTATTGGAAATATTTGCCATGATGACAATCAGTTATCTCCAGACTGCTTACGGGTTTGATTTCAAGTACTGGTGGCGGAACTGGGGGAGGGAGCCACGGGGCATGGTGACCCCCCGCCCCCCTGCAATACGAGATTTCAGTACCAATCCTATGGCGTTGACTGGCAATAAATGGGCTCAAAAGTTCATTCATCTCCCCCTCCCTTACATTCGGACGTTTTACCGTTACTGATTTCAAGTCCAGGGTAGATATCAAACTCTCGTTTTTACGATTTCGCATGCTGTTTTATTTACTTTGATCTGATTCATCTAAAAAAGCCATGAACTGGTGTTTTAAGGCCAAGCCTTACATGTGATGTCTTTATTAGGTTCTGAAACATACAGAGAATATTATTTGACCGACAAAACAAATTTTCTGAGGTTGAAGCATCTTTCCCCTTTCCCGAATCTACGCAGTGGGGCAGGTTCAAACATTAGGCATGTTGTGACATTTGTTCCTAGTAGAGACTGAGTTTTGCTACAGTATGTCTGACATTATCGTGAGGGGCCCGGTCGTGGATACAGAGGTTACAAGTAGACCACAGGGGCCCCGGAAGCATTTCAGGGGCCAGATAGCCACAGGAAGTTCCGGGTTATTCGCAGGGAGTCTGCCTGGAGCCACAGGAGGCCCGTGTGGAATACAGGGAAATTCTATGTGACTGCTGAGAATACGGGCCCGCCTTCGGCAGCGATGGGCCCGGTATCTGATAGGCCCAGTCGCGGACATAGAGGTTCCAAGTGGAGCAAAGGGGGCCCAAAAGCAATTTAGGGGGCCTGGAAGCAATTCAGGAGGCCCGGATAGCCAAAGGAGGCCTGAGTGAGCTGCAGGAGGCCTGGCTGCAGCCAAAGGGAGCTCGGTTGGAATAATGGGGACCTACAATGCTGAGAATAGATGCGCGGCTTGGGCAGCAGTACCCCACCCCCCCCGAGACAATTGCTGCGGGCCCGGTTGTTGGGCTCGTGGGACCTCCGAGGGCGGGGCCCGAGAACAGCTCTGGGGCCCAAAGCAGCTAAATTCTTGAGGACTTCGAGAACACCTATTTAGGGGCCTCGAGGTCAACTCTAGGTCTTCATAGACCAAAAGCTGGAGGCCCAGAAACCGACATTGGGGAGGGGGCATTATCGCAACCCTCGGGGATCCCAGAAGACAACTCTTCAGGACCCCCGAGATCAATTTCAGGGGCCCTTAGATACATTATAAGAGTCTCCTAGTCCCACATTCGGGTGACATTTGGAAGGCAACTTGCGGGGCCCGGCTACCCACTCCATATATTTAAAGATGGGTGTCAGAAGACCCTTCGTAATTCTCGAACGGAACCCCTACGTAGGCTATGTGGCTTACAGGTCCCTCTGGGGCTTTGCATTTCCCTCTCATATGCGAAAGCCTTCATCGGTCACTTGTGGACGAGTCAGAGGGTCCGTCACAGGTAGAGCTTCCAACTCCTTAACACGCACAGTGGAGGGGGTTGTTACGTCCTCCCCCTATTTTTCTGAGGTGGCTGGAGAGCCCTTCTCCGCCGGAAAATGCTACGTTGCCACATTGGAGAGAATTCATAAGCGCGTCAATTGGCAACAATTTTGAAAATCAGTCTGTATTTTTTTACTTATAGGCTTTCAAAGTCAGACCTATATTCTGAGACCATCACAATCACGTGGTCGCATCAGCTTGCCTGGACTGTAGACCGAGTGGTGACGTCATAACTTCATATAATCAGGTCAACCCAAATGAAGGCCAAGTCAAGTTTAAATGTTACAGGTTAATGTCATTGACCCCAGTATTCCGGTCAGATTACATTATTCAGTATGACGTATATTATGCTACAACTGCATTGTTAAGGCTACTCAAGGTCAACGTCAAGGTCACAAGGGTCAAAGGTTTTTTTCAAGTTCAAGCCCTAATTTTCTGCCCAGATGCTGTTATAGTGCCAGTTATATTGCATATTATTGGGAATATGTCATATTGTTACGTCCTAGACCATTGACCTCATTATTTCCGAGAACATTGTGAGGGAGCTTACCTTTAAGACTTTAGTCCGCTTTTGGTGTATTCCCGGCTTTTTCCGCATTATCACAGCATTTCCCGATAGATCCCCCAGCAAGGCCCGGATTTAACCTTTACGACCTCGTTTGATCTTGAAGATATAGACCTAGGTCAATCAAACTTTACCATAACGTAAATCACCATCACCTTCTCCACCTCCACACACCCCTTGACGGATGTTTTCTAACCCTCTTGGTTTCTGGAATCTCAGAAGGGGGGACACGTTAGGACCCCCTCTAATGCTTCACTCCACGTTGACGCCAGGCCCCTCTCCCCTGCGCGTGTTAAAGTGAAAAACTTGTCAAGATGAAGCGTTTTTTCAACATGATGACACCCGTCACCTTATGCGTTTCTGTTCATCACAATTGTGCATTTTATGGGTTTACACACACCGCTAATGAAACGTATCAATAAAACCGAAATACATTTACATCAGGGATCTTTAAATCAGAAAGTTTGTATATTCGGCCAGTTTTGTGTTGTTAAGCAAACCTAAACCTTGTCTCCTTTTGATATGATGGCTCTCAGTATTCTCAAATTTGGCAGCTCTTATTCTTTTGGAGAATCATAAGCTATGAATCTTAAATCGACTTATGCTGTGATTGCAACTTGGTGTGTTTTGCGGAATGTGCAATTATGGTGTGTTTTTGGCAATCAAAGTGCTGGTGTTTCAGTATCGTGCAGTTCACCTGTTCTTTTAGCAGTACAGTTGAATGCCTCATTTCGAAATTATACAAAAAGTTTCACATTCTGCTGTTTTTTAATTTACCACAATTTACAGTTCAATAGAAAACCATTCACATAATCTCGTTGGGTTGCGCTACATCGCAGTATATTATCACTTGGAAAATGATTCGTTCCACGAGTAAACCGTCGACGTGACTGATACTATCCAGTCAAACTACCACATTAACCTTTTGGCTTTTCCCCAGATTTATCAAGTTTTGCATTTTGTAAACTTTGCACGAAAACTCGCGAATACTGTTGCTCCGCGTTGTCATTTGAGCAGAAACCATACGTGTTGTTAAGAAAATTAGAGAACTTGAATGGTTTATCTTCAGGACACGGTACCAGCGATAAGTCTATAAAGACTCTTATACGGGTTGATGGATATTAGCCATCTGTTGACCGTATTCATGATTAAATGAAGTAATAATGACAATTCGACGAAAAATACATTATACATGGAACACACTTTAATATTTAGATACTCCACCGTGATGTTTTCGTACTCCTGTAAGGGTTTCCCTGTCAAAGACAGCACGTTGGGGAGAGGGGATGGTGCCTCGTGTTGTTATGACAGCTAACCCGTTACAATTTTCAAGTGGTTAAAACATTTCTACCCCATTCTTTAAATATCGGAGTCGCATGGTTTCGAACCCGGCTCTTCTACTGACGAGACAATGTCACAACCTTGTTGCCAACTCGCCGCTCCGCCCAAGCGCCCCGACAGGCTGGCGTCAGCCTCGGAGTTTCGCTTAGTCCCACGCCCACTCTACCAGGCTGTTACCAACACGTCTCTAATCCCCTGCCCCAGGCTACTTCACACCTGACCGTAGCCCGACCCGCTCAGTTCAAGCATTGACCTTGAAGTGTGCAGCACCTAGAATTTACTACGGCTGCGTTATTGTGCCGGGTGCACAGCCATGTAAACATAGTAGTCACGTGACCGTGCTCGGCGCAGAGGAGGGTCGTATTTCAGAGGCGTTGTCAAGTCCAGTGAGGCCTGCCCCGCTGGGAAGCGGCCGAAAACTTTTTTTTGTAAATAGTATCTTCATTATGAAGTTACCAAGTGTGCATGGGTATTAAATAGATATCTGCGGCTAAAACGCACACTCCGGTGGTTGAATCATGCCCAATTAAGCCTTAGTTCGCTAGCAATTAGCTGAAAACTGGTCGAGCCTAGTGTGTACAGATTCAATTGCAGGAGGTGTACATCATTCGAATTTCTATAACGAAATGATAAAGGCGATGCCTCAATACGGATATATGGACCATCTTAGCTAGGAAAAACGGCACATCTGAGAACCCCAGATACCAGGTTTTGTTGATGCGGCATTGATGCTTTGACGGTTATTAATTCTCCCCGCTTTTGAGTTCCCCAGCCCCACTGTAAGCCGCGAGCGATAGGGGAGCTGACTGCAGGCACGCGCTCGAGTTCCCCGGCCCCACAGTACGCCACGAGTGGTAGGGGGAGCTAACAGCAGGCACACGCTCGAGTTCCCCGGCCCCGCCTGTAGCGAGTGGTAGGGGAGCTGACTGCAGGCACGCGCTCGAGTTCCCCGGCCCCACACTGTAGCGAGTGGTAGGGGGAGCTGACTGCAGGCACGCGCTCGAGTTCCCCGGCCCCACTGTAGCGAGTGGTAGGGGAGCTGACTGCAGGCACGCGCTCGAGTTCCCCGGCCCCACACTGTAGCGAGTGGTAGAGGGAGCTAACAGCAGGCACACGCTCGAGTTCCCCGGCCCCACACTGTAGCGAGTGGTAGGGGAGCTGACTGCAGGCACGCGCTCGAGTTCCCCGGCCCCACACTGTAGCGAGTGGTAGGGGAGCTGACTGCAGGCACGCGCTCGAGTTCCCCGGCCCCACACTGTAGCGAGTGGTAGGGGAGCTGACTGCAGGCACGCGCTCGAGTTCCCCGGCCCCACACTGTAGCGAGTGGTAGGGGAGCTGACTGCAGGCACGCGCTCGAGTTCCCCGGCCCCACACTGTAGCGAGTGGTAGGGGGAGCTGACTGCAGGCTCGCGCTCGAGTTCCCCGGCCCCACACTGTAGCGAGTGGTAGGGAGCTGACTGCAGGCACGCGCTCGAGTTCCCCGGCCCCACACTGTAGCGAGTGGTAGGGGAGCTGACTGCAGGCACGCGCTCGAGTTCCCCGGCCCCACACTGTAGCGAGTGGTAGGGGAGCTGACTGCAGGCACGCGCTCGAGTTCCCCGGCCCCACACTGTAGCGAGTGGTAGGGGAGCTAACAGCAGGCACGCGCTCGAGTTCCCCGGCCCCACACTGTAGCGAGTGGTAGGGGGAGCTAACTGCAGGCACACGCTCGAGTTCCCCGGCCCCACACTGTAGCGAGTGGTAGGGGGAGCTAACAGCAGGCACACGCTCGAGTTCCCCGGCCCCACACTGTAGCGAGTGGTAGGGGAGCTAACAGCAGGCACACGCTCGAGTTCCCCGGCCCCACACTGTAGCGAGTGGTAGGGGAGCTGACTGCAGGCACGCGCTCGAGTTCCCCGGCCCCACACTGTAGCGAGTGGTAGGGGAGCTAACAGCAGGCACGCGCTCGAGTTCCCCGGCCCCACACTGTAGCGAGTGGTAGGGGAGCTGACTGCAGGCACGCGCTCGAGTTCCCCGGCCCCACACTGTAGCGAGTGGTAGGGGGAGCTAACTGCAGGCACGCGCTCGAGTTCCCCGGCCCCACACTGTAGCGAGCGGTAGGGGAGCTAACTGCAGGCACGCGCTCGAGTTCCCCGGCCCCACACTGTGGCGAGTGGTAGGGGAGCTAACAGCAGGCACGCGCTCGAGTTCCCCGGCCCCACACTGTAGCGAGTGGTAGGGGAGCTAACAACAGGCACGCGCTCGAGTTCCCCGGCCCCACACTGTAGCGAGTGGTAGGGGAGCTGACTGCAGGCACGCGCTCGAGTTCCCCGGCCCCACACTGTAGCGAGTGGTAGGGGAGCTGACTGCAGGCACGCGCTCGAGTTCCCCGGCCCCACACTGTAGCGAGTGGTAGGGGAGCTGACTGCAGGCACGCGCTCGAGTTCCCCGGCCCCACACTGTAGCGAGTGGTAGGGGAGCTAACTGCAGGCACGCGCTCGAGTTCCCCGGCCCCACACTGTAGCGAGTGGTAGGGGAGCTGACAGCAGGCACGCGCTCGAGTTCCCCGGCCCCACACTGTAGCGAGTGGTAGGGGAGCTGACAGCAGGCACGCGCTCGAGTTCCCCGGCCCCACACTGTAGCGAGTGGTAGGGGAGCTAACAGCAGGCACGCGCTCGAGTTCCCCGGCCCCACACTGTAGCGAGTGGTAGGGGGAGCTAACAGCAGGCACACGCTCGAGTTCCCCGGCCCCACACTGTGGCGAGTGGTAGGGGAGCTGACTGCAGGCACGCGCTCGAGTTCCCCGGCCCCACACTGTGGCGAGTGGTAGGGGAGCTGACTGCAGGCACGCGCTCGAGTTCCCCGGCCCCACACTGTAGCGAGTGGTAGGGGAGCTAACTGCAGGCACGCGCTCGAGTTCCCCGGCCCCACACTGTAGCGAGTGGTAGGGGAGCTAACAGCAGGCACGCGCTCGAGTTCCCCGGCCCCACACTGTAGCGAGTGGTAGGGGGAGCTAACAGCAGGCACACGCTCGAGTTCCCCGGCCCCACACTGTAGCGAGTGGTAGGGGAGCTGACTGCAGGCACGCGCTCGAGTTCCCCGGCCCCACACTGTAGCGAGTGGTAGGGGGAGCTGACTGCAGGCACGCGCTCGAGTTCCCCGGCCCCACACTGTAGCGAGTGGTAGGGGAGCTGACTGCAGGCACGCGCTCGAGTTCCCCGGCCCCACACTGTAGCGAGTGGTAGGGGAGCTGACTGCAGGCACGCGCTCGAGTTCCCCGGCCCCACACTGTAGCGAGTGGTAGGGGGAGCTAACAGCAGGCACGCGCTCGAGTTCCCCGGCCCCACACTGTAGCGAGTGGTAGGGGGAGCTAACAGCAGGCACGCGCTCGAGTTCCCCGGCCCCACACTGTAGCGAGTGGTAGGGGAGCTGACTGCAGGCACGCGCTCGAGTTCCCCGGCCCCACACTGTGGCGAGTGGTAGGGGAGCTGACTGCAGGCACGCGCTCGAGTTCCCCGGCCCCACACTGTAGCGAGTGGTAGGGGAGCTGACTGCAGGCACGCGCTCGAGTTCCCCGGCCCCACACTGTAGCGAGTGGTAGGGGAGCTGACTGCAGGCACGCGCTCGAGTTCCCCGGCCCCACACTGTAGCGAGTGGTAGGGGGAGCTGACTGCAGGCACGCGCTCGAGTTCCCCGGCCCCACACTGTAGCGAGTGGTAGGGGGAGCTGACTGCAGGCACGCGCTCGAGTTCCCCGGCCCCACACTGTAGCGAGTGGTAGGGGAGCTGACTGCAGGCACGCGCTCGAGTTCCCCGGCCCCATACTGTAGCGAGTGGTAGGGGAGCTGACTGCAGGCACGCGCTCGAGTTCCCCGGCCCCACACTGTAGCGAGTGGTAGGGGGAGCTGACTGCAGGCACGCGCTCGATTTCCCCGGCCCCACTGTAAGCCGCGAGCGATACCACACAGCCCGCTGGGGTCCTTGGCACGACGCACAACGCTGGGGGCGGATTCCCCACTGCGTACGCAGTTCCCAGGAGAGCCAAAGAAAAATTACGGACGGGGTTTGAAAGCACTTGACGAGACCAACAGAAATTGTGAGCACCATTTCTGTCAGGTCAATATTGAGGTCAAGGGAGGTTCCACACGGCAGTGTACATTTTCCCCTTCAGATTTTTACTCAGCGATGCTAGAGCAAATATTTAGGCATCATTGGATTCCTCTCACCGCAACGAATCGAATGATGTATAAGATGACCTTGATAAAAGGTACACAATGACAAATTAGATCTTAAATGTATTAAAACAAACTAAACGTACGGACGCCTTTCGTACTCTTCCTCAGCGTACGCTTTCAAACATACGCTGAGGAAGAATACAAAACGCGCCCGTAAGTTTAGTTTGTTTTAATACATTTAATATCCAATGTCTCATTGTGTACCTTTTATCATTAATCTGTCAAATGGCTATTCCACAATATGACCATGCTAGGCCAAATGGTGAAGACAACCTGGCATCGAGCAAGGTCAGGGTGACATGGTCACCTAGTATGATCATGTTGCATACCAATCGAATCCCCGTGACAAGATAAGCACAATGCAAGCAAATTAGATGTTTTATCTCAATTCAGTACGAATTTATTGGCAAAA
Organism: Lepas anatifera; assembly: GCA_034440635.1. Lineage (NCBI taxonomy): Eukaryota > Metazoa > Arthropoda > Thecostraca > Lepadidae > Lepas > Lepas anatifera. The sequence goes on along the minus strand of JAOTON010000715.1, from coordinate 32,152 downwards.
TAATCACTGCATGCTTATGTGACGCAACATGACCTTTGACAGGTCAGACGGTCAAAAACTTATTTTTGTGGCCAAGATTCTGGTAAGTATACACGGTTTGAGGATTTTCAGGTTGATCTATAAAGTAGTTACTAGAAACGAGCCATAATTTTCACCATGGACTTATAATAGGGTGATAAAAAATGGACCCATCTTAGGTCCATTACAGGAAAATTCCGAAAAAGCAGATTTGTAGGCCCTAATGACCTCATCATATTGTGAAAGTCTGCAAGTGATCGGTTGACATATGTTACTTAGGCGTCGCTTCAAACTCGTGCTTTTGGGTTTTGGGGTCGGGTCACTTGGCCTTGAATGGCTCCTTGACCGGAAATGACCTGACCTAAAAATATTGGTCAGATGCCTGAGATTGATCGCGGATTAGGAACTGTAAGTAACGTTGTTCTGCGTCTCTTCGTTCCTGCCTTATCTGGGAAAAACCAGAAGGGGCGAATTTCAACCCCCCCTTCAGCGGCGCGCGTGATAAGGGTAGCTGAGTGCATGCACGCGCGCAGTTTTGCCCGCGGCGCCCAGCACGGGGGGGTGATAAACCACTCCTCAAATGTTGATTTTAGGCTAGGTTGGAACAGTATGAGTTTAGGTTGGAACATATTTATTAACGCGTAAGTGAATTACTGAGTACGCGTAAGCTATTTCCTCTCCCATGCTGGTTCACTGGCTAATCCAAACATGTGTGTGACTTTCTGAGGTGCAGTTCGGAAGATCTGGCCACCTTGGCTCGGGTCTGCGGGTGATCCTATGGCTCACTGTTCTGAAGCGACGTGCGCCCCAAGGTTGACCCTCACCAAATAGTGTTCCGACTGTCTGCCGTGGCATCTCGCCCATCCACGTACCCCGCGATTGTGTCCTTGCGAAACATGGAAGCCATTCATTTGCGTACAAGAGAAATATTCACATGTCCCCTCTATCGCCATAATTCAGCCCCAGCCCGTACCGCATTTTCGGGCGGGAATATTTAACGAGCATTGACGGAGACGTCCATGACAGCGGGTCCAGCCGGAACAATGGCAGACAGTTCCTGTCTGGCGGGCGGCCGCCCTGGTGAGCTGGCAGCACGCTCCGCGGGCTGCGTGACGGCGAAACCAAGACATGGTCCTGGATACCGTAACGGTGACGCGCGGCCACCGACTACGTCACTGTCGTCAACGCCCGGCTCAGTAGCCGTGTTGGACGGCGGTTGGCCTTCCGTATCTCAGATGACCCGTGGCACTCCAGCCACGTCAAACAGCACTGTTAACCAACAGTCTGTCACTTAACCACCTTATTCCTGCTTTGGTTCGAACAAATCACGATGGTGCGGTATGTTTCTAACTCATTGATCACGGTGAAGAGTTAGAACAAATGAAGACTATTGGTGACGTTTCTGCTTCAATAATAAGGGTGGTTTTCCGTTTTGTTTTAGCTATGTAAGAATGCAAGTGAAACAAATACAGACTATTTCGGTCGAAAGTATGCATACTTTGGACACCTACCAGCAAAACTTGGGTGATATTTGTTCTCCGAGCTACAGTTTCGGACCAGCTCTCTTTGCATTTGCTTTGCTTACGCCAATGCAAAACCAATGCGTATGACCGCTCACCGGACCGGAAGCTTCACAGATAGTCACTGGTTTTCCGTTAGTACACGCTAATGACACCGAAACTGAACTTGGACGGCATTCATGGTCAGCGTTTCCGCCCAATAACACTACTTCCTGACCACAGATGGTTAGAGTATGTATTTTACATCGCCTAAAAGCTCAAATACAACACAACTATGTACCAAAACCATTTATACGTGCGCTCTGACGTAGATGAATACATGAAAATTTTAATGGTTGGGCAGCAGCTATCATCCTTTTACAACGCTTCCGTTGTTTAACATCCGTGGTAAAAAGATCCGCGTCCTTGGCAAACGAGGGCACCCTGTCGCCACGCACTGCGTCTACAGCAGGCGAGTCGTCGCCTTCTCGGTCTGCGCTCCCAACAAAGCAACTCGGCCAAGCTGGCAGAGACGGCATTACACCCGGCCACGGCCGGGCAACCCTGTATAACCTCACAATGCGGAGCTCAGGGTACTTTAAATACGGGAACAACCAAGTTTCCTACTAAATCTAGTCCTCCTCTGATGAAGTCACCGAACTTTCCTACCAAATTCTAGGAGAATCTACCATGTTTTGGAAGGATCAGTTGGAACATGCCAAGTTTGGGCGTAATTTGGTAGCAATCTAGTATAGATCGAAATCAACTTCCTTTACCCATTAAACAGTAACCTTGATATACATGGCGAGCGACGTATTTTACGTGATTTTAATAAAAAATTAAAACACTTCAAAGAATTTGTTGAAAGGGCATGCATTTAATTGCTCAACTCCATCCCAGTTCTATTTATGCAGCCATGAACAGCATAGACGGATCCAGGATTGCCGATCGGGGAGGGGCACCTTCATAAACGCGAAAACTGCCGTGTCATTCAACCAAATATGTTTAGATGATAACTTGCCTCCAAAATACTCAATCATGCATATACACATATAATATATATATATATATATATATATATATATATATATATATATATATATATATATATATATATATATATATATATATATATATATATTAACACTTAAACCAACACAGCAGGCAGATGAACACGTTTCGACAAAAATTGTATTCTTCAGCATCTATGCTAGGAGGGATAAGGAACCCGTCATGAAGACATGCAGCAGTTTCATCGTTTGGATTTTTGTGCAAAATTATCGTGCAACTCCTAATACAGTACCAACTCCTAATACAGCCGCAGATTTTGGCCCATTTCATGAAGCCTGGCCTAAGGTTAAAAGTATCATTTTAGCTATATGTGCTGCTTCTGTAGCTTTCCTATTATCTTTGTTTTTGCAAACTGCTATAATTTTAGCTCTATCCCAGTTTGGTAGATGATTTGTTTTCATGGAATGTATGACAAATGCACTGAATTCTGAGTTGTTTCGAAGGTCTCTTCTATGTTCTTTTAATCTTGTTTTTAGACCCCTTCCTGTTTCACCTATGTACGATTTCGTACACGACCCGCACGGCACCTGGTACACTACACTTTTTGGTTCTGGGTCATCCGGTCTTCTTTTTTCGCTAAGATGCTACTAAGTTTTTTACCGGAACAAAATGCTACTTTGCAACCCGTTTCTTCAAGTTTGTTTGCAATAATTCCAGCTGGTTTGGAGTAAGGTATCGTACCACATCGTATCTGTTCCTTTTTTTGGATTTCGCGGATCGTTTTCTTATATCTAGAGCTTTCTTCTTCATATTTATCAGAAATCCTCTCGGATATTTTAGCTTCGTGAACGAGTTCAGAATATGTTCTATCTGTTCTTGTAGGTGTTATCACTACAAATACGGAAGGCCCTAAGAAAAAATCGTAATACTACTCCTCGTTTCACCCTATCAATGTGACCTGAGTAATAATGTACATAGCATTCCTTGTTCGTTGGCTTTCGATATACTTTGAATTTAACTTCGGCATTCCTAACAATCTCTGTGTCAAGGAAAGCTAGAGTTCTCTGCTGTTCTTTTTCAATGGTGAACTTAAACAAGGAATGCTATGTACATTATTACTCAGGTCAAAGTGATAGGGTGAAGCGAGGAGTGGTATTAGGATTTTTTCTTAGGGCCTTCCGTATTTGTAGTGATGAATACCTGCAAGAAGAGATAGTACATATTATGAACTCGTTCACGAGGCTAAAATATCCGAGAGGATTTCTGATAAATATGAAGAAGAAAGCTCTAGATATAAGAAAACGATCCGCGAAACCCAAAAAAGGAACAGATACGATGTGTTGCGAAACCTTACTCCAAACCAGCTGAAATTATTGCAAACAAACTTGAAGAAACGGGTTGCAAAGTAGCATTTTGTTCCGGTAAAAACTTAGTAGCATCTTAGCAAAAAAGAAAGATCAGATGACCCAGAACCAAAAAGTGTAGTGTACCAGGTGCCGTGCGGTTCGTGTACGAAATCGTACATAGGTGAAACAGGAAGAGGTCTAAAAACAAGATTAAAAGAACATAGAAGAGACCTTCGAAACAACTCAGAATTCAATGCATTTGTCATGCATTCCATGAAAACAAATCATCTACCAAACTGGGATAGAGCTAAAATAATAGTAGTTTGTAAAAACACAGATAATAGGAAAACTACAGAAGCAGCACATATGGCTAAAAATGATACTTTTAACCTTAGGCCAGGCTTCATGAAATGGGCCAAAATCTGCGGCTGTATTAGGAGTTGGTTAAGCAAAGAGAGGGAAATAATAATAGTTTTACATAATAATAAAAAACAATAATGATGATAAAACAAAAATAGAAATTATTTAGAATAAAGCGAACCAAGAAGCTGAACATAAAATAATCAAGAACATTATGGAATATCCTCAAAAAGCCATAGTTGAGAAATTGACAAAACCAAACATCACCCAAGCTTGATGACGGGTTCCATCCCTCCTAGCATAGATGCAAGAACAATTTTGCCCAAACGCGTTCATCTGCCTGCTGTGTTGGTTTAGGTGTCAATATCTGTCAGCCACTATTATATATATATATATATATATATATATATATATATATATATTAATATTATTATTGAGTATTATTACGAGTGTGTGTGTGTGTGTGTGTGTGTGTGTGTGTGTGTGTGTGTGTGTGTGTGTGTGTGTGTGTGTGTGTGTGTGTGTGTGTGTGTGTGTGTGTGTGTGTGTGTGTGTGTGTGTGCGTGTGCGTGTGCGTGTGTGTGTGTGTGCGTGTGCGTGTGAGTGTGTGTGTGTGTGTGTGTGTGTGTGTGTGTGTGTGTGTGTGTGTGTGTGTGTGTGTGTGTGTGTGTGTGTGTGTGTGTGTGTGTGTGTGTGTGTGTGTGTGCGCGCGCGCACGCGCATTTCATTACAATGACTGGTGTTTCATTGAAAATACTAGAACTTAGTACTCGTTCTTTTCGATATTAGAGGTTCAAGCTTGCGAATCAAGCGTCTGTCGTCTAGGTCAAATTAATGTAGAATTGAAGAAAAGGCCATAGCATGCGACGTTTCATTCTTACTCAGAACATCTTCAGGTATAAATGATAGATGCAACAATATCAACACAGTTCAAAAACACTCATCGTCTGGGATAGAAAATGGTTAAGACTTCTTTCAATCAGTGGTTTAAAAAAATTAAATTAAGTCATCCGAAGTAAAACGGAGGACACTGATCATTAGGGGATCAAAATTATCAAGTGAGGCATAATTATCGAAAGAATCGAACATTAAGCATTAGCCTAACTTTGCTACCCCTGCACTTAATGTTCGGATCTATCGATAATTATGCGTCATTGATAATTTTGATCTTCTAATGATAAGCGCCCTCCGTTTGATTTGTGTGATTTAATTGAAATTTGCAAACCATTGATTCAAAGACGTCTTAACCATTTTCGATCCGAGACGATGAGTGTTTTGAATTGTTTATTTCCATTATTGTATGCATCACTTATGCCTGAAGATGTTCTTAGTAATAATGAAACAAGGCATACTATGGCTTTTAGTTCAATTCTACATTAACTTTGACCAAGACGACAGAGGCTTTATTCGCACGTTTGAATCTTTAAACTCGAAAAGAACGAGTGCTGGGTTCTCAGTCATTTTCAACGAAACATGCATCGAGAAAATATGCATCTATATTGAATCTCTATACTCCCAAAGTATATACATGCATATATATATATATATATATATATATATATATATATATATATATATATATATAAAAAACACTGAGGAAAAAGTTTACTCCACCCGGGGTCTGAAGACTAATGCGCCGGAAAGTAGCATACCAAAAGACAAAATATGTAGTCATGGAACGCAGGTTATCGGGGAGATGAGTGCAAAAGAGTCAGCGCACTCTACATTTCAGTCAATTTCAATGGGACTCCAATTAAGAGGACTGTCTTAAATTGTGTCGTCCACGTACGCCTCAAATGGGGACTCCCTGATCGGAGGGGCCGGGGCGAGAAGGCAGAGTAATCAATGCTGGATTTTTGGAGTACTTAATATCGTCAGGGAGTAGCAGAACTCTTCAGATCTGCCAACACAATAGCCATTTTGCGAAAAGCCGGAAACGCGCCACAGACAAGTCGGCGGCGGCGCATGGACGGTGGTGGGTATAGTTTGAACCTATATTTTTGTTATTATCATCTCGAACCTTTAGAAGTGGGCTTCCTTATTTGTTGAATTTATCAATAAGATATCCTGCTGCTCGTTTCTGATATTCTGATGTGATTTTGGCGTATCAAAGGGCTTATGTTGATGTGGGATTCGACAAACATACCTGTACTTATAAAGGTAAGAGGCCAGGCAAGGTACCTATCACGGCTGGATTTCCCATATCAATATTCTTAGTCTCACCAGATTATAACCTGATTCACTCACCTGATGGAGTATAGTCTGATAGTGTAGGTACCTGGTAGGTACCTCAGTCAGATAGGTTTTGATTAGATTGCACACACATTGGTTTATCCTTGTCCTGAGGGAATACTTATACTTCCATACATGTATTCATGTGCAGCACATTGCATACACAACACATTTCTAATATTTTACAAGCACAATAATGGGGGGGGCGAGCCGGCTCGGGGGAGGGTAATGACATTAAAAACATTGATATAAAAACAAGGTAAGTAGGGCAACTTACTTAGGGCAAGGTACTTAGGGCAACTTCTTTGGGGTCAGAATAATCAACAATTAGAAATTCTTTCCGGTGTCGGTTGTAGAGGCTCAGACCCTGAACCAGTTAAAAAATCTGCTTGAAACACACTAGGCTTTGCCCATGTTCCACGTCTCGGAACTTGAATGATCCATCCAACCTGTCCTGGCTCAAGAAGGTCAATTCTTGGCCACTCTCAGGTTCCTTTTCCTGAGGAAGAGCATGTTGAAATGCACTTATCTCCTGAGCTCGTTGGAGAATCTGAGCCAGTGGGCCATAGTGACCCTATTAGTCTGAAATTGTTTGGTAAGGTAAGGCGCTGGTTTTGGGTAGCGTTTGCCTGTCTTGGCCCAGGGGCTTGCATGGAGACCACTGTTAACACGCATTGAGGGCGACCCGCCCCCCGGGCTTTCGGAGATAGAAAAAACGGCGGCGCTATGCGCCGCCGTACTTGGTATACCTTTCCCTCATCATTTTTACACCTTCTGTGAAAATTTTAAGGTTAGGTCATCTCAGGTCAGGTCACCAGTACAGGTCAAGACCCGACCTCAAAAAAGTTTAAGATAGCATAAGTCGGAGCAGGGTGAACTTATCCGATTGAAACTCATATCACATAATGGCCCCACCGAGTTCCTAAAATATGTTCCGGTATTTTTATATCGATGACCCAAGGTCAGGCACGAGGTATGACCTCTCCATAGAAATACATGGGAAAAATGGTTTTTACGGGATAACTCAGCAACGGATGGTGATAGAGCATTTATTTTAGCTGCATTAGACTCGCCTGGGCTTTGCGGTTCTAATGATATGTATTATATATAATTTGACCCCGACCTGACCTCAGGTCAGGTCAAAGCCTGATTTGACCTAGCAAGGTCAAATTATATATCATACGATTCGGCTTGCTAAGAGGATTCATATAGTCCAAGTCGTTTTGCTCCATCTTTACTTGTTCAGATGTAATGGCCAAAAAAACTGAATTTACATGTTATCCCTATGACGGGCATGTTTTGACCTCTCGTGACCTTAAATGTACCTGACAAAAAATGGTTTAAATGTTTTCGATGGAGAAGCGGATGGGCAGCCCAACGCCGTTTACCCTTTTCGCTACCTACCGTGGTTCTCGAGATCTTAGGGGCGGGTACCCGCCCCCCGTCAATGCGAAGGTGGCTCAGACCCCCGTCAATGCGCGTGTTAAGCTTGACCTGACATTGACCTTGTGGTTTCGGGAACATTCAGGCTTCTGGCGAAGCCTCTGTTGTCCCTACCTTGATGAGCTCGGTTACTTAGGAGATGGAATATGCTTAGTAAAGAGTTTCATACAAAAACTGATTCCAGTATTTATGAAGGCTGGTTTTGAACAAGTTTGTACTTTCTGACTTGATGACCCAGCTTTGTAGCGAGTTGCAGTTGTTAATGCTTCTTATGCTGAAATGGTTTCTCCGTTCTCTTGGACCGGCTTCTGGTGTGAAGACCTAAAGCTCATGCCCTCTAGTTGCATTTGTCAGGAGCCATCTGGAGGAACTTGTCTCTACTCAGTCCAGTATGCCCAGTTCTAAGGTTATACATCCATATCAGGTCACATCTCCTTTGTTTGCACAGGAGGGAAGGCAACAGTGACAGGTGTCTCGACATTTCTTTGTAAGGTATCTTTCTTTGTAAGGTATCTTTCTTTGTAAGGTAGTTTATTCTGTATCAGGCGAGTTGCTTGGCACTGCACTTGCTCCAGCATGATCTGCTCTGTCTTATAGAATGGGCCGCAAATGGGGTTTCCATACTCAAGTAGGAGTCTGACAAGGCTCTTGTATAATAAGGGCAATGTCTCTTGGTCTATGTTGTCAAAGGCTTTCCTAATCACCTTGAGAATCTGGTTCACCTTGCTGTTAGCCTTGGCCGCCAAATTTCAATTCTTTCTGTATAAGGATCCCATGATCCTTTTCTGGTTGAAGAAATATGGGGGGGGTGGTGGAGCATGACCTCTCTGAATGGATGCCCCTCCCTTATATTTAGGTGCTCTGTCTCCATGGAAGGAAGCTATAATTTGGGGAAAATTCTGACATCTCAGGCTAGTTTAGAAAGCTTGCACATAGGCATAGGACAAAATTGGCTACTTCCATACATGTGTTCAGGTGCAGCACATTGCATGCAGAGTAGAGGTGGGACTTTCTAGGCCCGGGGCAAAAGCCCGGCCCAGGCCCACGGGCTTGGACCAGGCATGAAAGCCTGATTTAGGCCAATGCCGGGCTGATAACGGGCTTCACCCAGGCTCATTCCGGGCTTTAACTGAGCTGGGACTTCAAAATCAATTTTCTGTAAGTTAAATAAGCCTTTTTCAGTACAAACCTAGTTTTTCCACTGAAACATAATCTTATTCATTCACCAGCGCTTTTGAAAATGCATTTATAATTAATTTTGAGACATGGGCTTTTGGACATACATCAGGAATGTAAAAGCATGAAGCTCTAGCTTTCCATCTGTTACTCATGCCAGGATCAAAAGCAATTTACTTAAACCTGTATCAATATTTATAATCAAATATTGAATAATTCCTACAGTTGCACATGTCTATGCTGTACTGTCATCTTATGAATATCCCGATGAATTCAAAATCTTAGCCATATATGAGTGAACAAAATATAAATTGTGATAGCCTATTTGTTACTTCGTATTGTCAGTATACCATTTCAAATGAAGTCATTTAACCAATTTCCTGCTAACATATTGATACTAACACCTAGCTCTAGCTAGACAATTATTTTCAGAAGCTTTCTACGTCAGGTATAAAGAAAATGTTATCTATGGAGCCATTCCCATGTCCTCTACGAAAAATTGTGAAGTGAATATGTCAGGTACAAACTATCTAGTGGGAGCCAATAATTTTCAAATTGGCCTGCTAACTCTAGATTCAAGAGCAAATGTTGACAAGGAGCAAATGTTGACACGTTTGACCCTTCCACAGCTTCATCTTGCTCTTGCATTGCCCAAGAGATGCAGAATCCACTCAGAAAGGATAAGCAAGGAAATAGGCACAAAGAAAACATGTTTTTGATCGAAGTACTTCAAAACATAAATTAGTCAGTTGTGGAGAGATACTGGGGAGAGAATTCAGCCTTAGAAGAAAAGGAGTTTCTGCTGTAAAGCAGAAATAACATGAAGGATAAACCGTTGAGGTTCAATGTTTCTTTCACCAATAAAATGACACGTTTATTAATTGTGTTTGATCTCTGCCTCAGTGGATGACTTGTGAGTCTAAGCTCATGTTCCTCCTGTGAAATGCTTGACCCATCGTAGTATTTGCGTTATGCATAGTGCTATATAGGGCGCACCAGCGTTTGTGCATTTAATTGTCAATTGATGGACGCTATATAACATGAAAACCTGCCATCAAATAGGTAGTTATTGAGTCTAGTGCACAGTGTGTTGCTTAGGGTCGTCGAAAATGGATATGCCTCCTGAAAGGCTGTATGATACGATCAAATTTTTGGTGTGTGAAAAAGTCGCGAAGAACAATGGAGGGTGTTAAAAAAGGTGCTTGAATTACTCCTGATTCAGGGGTAATGGCTCGGTTACTGCGGGGGTAGTAACCAGTTCAATGAAAACTGGAGTCAATTTGGCACTACTCTGTGGGAGTAACGTTACTCTACTAATTTGCTACCCTTAATTCTGGCATACCGGTACTCTTTTATATGGGTAATAGAACACCCCGTGTAGTGGTGCTTCGAAAAAAATGCTCAGGTTACCCCGAAAATTAAACTACTGGAAACTAAAAAAAGGTAATCAACTCTCGAAAAAAGGGGTTTTTGGCCGCCCTTAGATGGAGTCATTTTGAACCCAAATGGAACACTTTTTCGGAGTAAACTTTTTTCTCAGTGTATATATATGCATCCTGGCTGAAATTATGGCCTCTAAAATCCCCACATATTTATTTAACTAGAACAGAAAAAAGCCATGGGCATGACAAGATTGAGAGCGACTTAACCCGCACGAGTGTCACGGGTGTCGCAAGTTGGTACAGAGTCGCTACGTCTGAGATGAACGCATCGATATTTGGTCGTAATATGAGGCATATAGCATCGATGTCCTGGACTGAGTTGGGAAATTCCAGCACCAGAGCATACTCTGCAGAGGGGAACCGTCGACACTTGAACCTGAGACACTTGCCTACGCAAACGTGGGCTTATAATCAAAGAACCCCTGCCTCCCGCGTTAATTAGGATCGAGTTTAGTGTAGCAAAATTAAGCGAAAGGTCTCCATATTTCTCTTGGAAGTCACATTTTGACAGGACTACGCTATTACAAACGCTAACATAAAAGAGGTCAAGCATTTTCATCTTCCTTGTTTTATTAATCTATTTTTAGGAACTTTGAGGGGGTCATTTGGAGGAAGTTTTTGTCTCTCTACCATATCCACGTCATTTTGAATATTTAACAATAAATGAATTTAAAATGTCGAACATCTATTTACGTCACTGCGTTTTCCACCCCGTCATGGAAAAATAAAAATGAAATGCATTACTCTGTACATTTCCCCATTAGTGTATATTGCGACAACTCTCGTGCGCACCAAACCTGAGGCTGTCATTTAGCTATTTCCCTGTTTCCATTGCATCAGTTTCGAGCACATGGTTGTACACCAACATGGCGAATGGAACGAGTAGACACGGCGATGACTAGACAGTATCCCGTGCCACTGAAGTAGCGGTATGCACACTTGACCAGGAACGTCCTCCCAGGTCTGCTCCCACCTACGACAATCTGCTCTCTGGGCGGTATCGGGTGGTTCCTTCTCAGGGACTGGTGCGGTTGGTATGGACAGGAAGTATTCATGTTACATACTTGCTCCCCTCACCAAAGAGGAGCAGATTGAGCAGTTAAGATCCTTCACAGCATAATTTAAAGAAAGAAGGCAAGCTGGAGAGGAACTGACAATTCATATGTGGAAACTTGTTTGTTCACGGAATAAGAAGGAAAAATCAGTAATATTACGAGAAGGCACCAGCCATCTGGTAGAACAACAGAGCCCGCTAGACCAAAACAGATAACCATCCAACTGACAGAAAAGAATGAGAAGAACAGACACTTGTCTCAGGGAAAAAATGGACTGAAAATGTTTTACACAAACGCTGATCAACTTTTGAACCAGATGGAAGACTCCCGAAATATCAGCCGGTTCAGAGTAGGGAGATGGAAGCAGATTCATTGCCGCCCCAGTAACTCAGTTGGTAGAGCGTTGGGCCCCGGCCGCTTCCCAGAAGCATGCAGTGGCAGTGCATGTCCAGGCTTGGGATCGGTTCCCCTGAGACGCTCCGGCGCCTAATAGTTTACCCAGCGTAGGTCGGCTGGCTGCTGAATGGTGAGAGGGTGACCTGAGCGGGGCGGCCGTCACTGTGCTTTGTGGTACGTTAAGTTTTGGCTTCTAAATTAACCCTTCCTTCTGGGAGTTGCTCGGTCGGGTGGTGGGGTCGGGGTCTACGTGACAAGTCTCCTGATGACTTTAGTGAGACTCCGATTCCAACAGCAGTACTGGGAACAACTTGGACAAAATTTATAAAATTTATAATGAATGACGCAAGACAGCGTCGCAGCGTTATCCAACAAGGAGGCCTGGAAGCAGAGGATCAAAGTAAATGAATAGCTGGGGTTCATGACAGACCCTGCTGATACTGATGAAACATACACTCTAACACAATTCATGTTTTTGAAGGATTGATGTGATACTTCAAAGGTCGTGAAGCTGTGCAATGTCTTTTTCTGGTCAATTTACGAGTTTTCGGCAACCGGAAACAAAAGTTTGCACCATTTTCCCGTCATACTAGAAAAAAAGTGTTTTGGAATCTGTGAAGCAAAATGAATAAAATGACGATCGGGGAGGTGTCTATCTCATATTTGGTGCATTTGGGTGAAGCATACCCCACAGTATCCTTCGTTTGATAAGTTTGTTCAATTTCTGACAGCAGAGGTCAGGATCGCATGTAGCCCAGTCAGTGTGCAGCTTGAAGATGGCTCTGAATTGGGAGGATTTCACTATTGAAGAGGTAAAGCTCATTGTCTTCACTTTCAAGTACAGAAAAGGGAACACCGAACATGTGTGTAACCTTTGTGGCGATAAACATCTAGTTAAGCTCCGCAACAAGTTCAAAACAATGGCACTTGATGGGAGGTACACTACCGTTCACGAAAAACGACCAGACAGGCCCCAAAAGGCTTCTCGTCATCATTACCAACTTTAACTTCATGTTTATAATCCGAATTTCACGCGGTTCACACAACATATTATTTACGTAATCGCTTTCCTCGAGAAAGATGGCTAAAGGCTTGATAATTCACCTAACACCAGAAATTTTGCACTTGACAATACTCATACTTCGAGCACTTCCCCTGGCAGCCCCCCCCCACCCCACCCCGCGGAAATATAACTCACTTGCTGATACCCCCTGGCCTAACCATCTGCCAATGAATCCGTTGGACATGGGAGACTAGCCGATGCACAATGACCCCATCCCCGCTGGATAGAACATATGTTCGATAGTTCATCAGGTGAAAAGGGATCGGAAACTTGTTCAGGTGGGAGGTCTATTACCTCATATATGGATAAATTGCCAAACCATTGATAAATTCGGGATTTCAGTTCCAAATCGCGAAACTGAATGTTATGCACATCCAACTATTTTCCAGCAGAGGAAAACCCTAAATTGCGTCCACCTGCTATGGCTCTAAGACATAAAACAAACAGGCAAGGGTGAAGTCTATCAGGTTATAATTTCCCTTGGAAAACATGCATATATACGACCAATATACACTTATAAACATTGCACATACCCGATGGGAGTCTAACGGCTAAGGGCCATGCTTCTAAAATAGGATCAAATCAAAACTAGCAGAACTGGCAATAAAAAACTGACGCCCGCAGAACAATGCATGTTTACCGTGACATGTTCCTTATTGAAATCCCGACCAAGATTCATAGTACCATAAATATTAACTAAGTTGAAACTTCAAGATCAACTGGGGCAGACGCAGATCCGAGTTTTGGGGGGGCCAAACCCATGTCTGCCTCTCCTCCTGTGGGAACGTGCAATTTGGTGCTCGACAGACCTAGTATAAGCTACTTCTCCAAGTACATGATCGCTCTCCTTGGGGGGGGGGGCGTGGGAACAAAAACACTCTTTTTTAATTGCGGCGTTTGGGGGGCCAAAAGATAGTTTGCCCCCCTGCGTCCGCCAATGAGGTTGAATCTATAAGTGTTGACACAACACAATCAAATATTGTGAACGCCATTCAAAGGAGTATCCCGGAAACCGGGACCACATTTAAAAACCAGTAACACGGTGCCCTGTTCACAATATTAAAAGCATTCTCGCAAGCAATTTCCACATAGTGTTCATACATAAATTTCAACTCATGTAATAGTTTTGTTTAGGCTACACAACACATAAGCCCGTTTTTTAATGCTAGAGGGCTGCAAGCGATTGTAGCAGCATTGTGAAGTGATTGCAAACGACTTTGAAAGAGACCAGATTCCTCATTCACCCCCCTCCCTATGCTCATTCCACTGTACCGAATTTCGTGAACGGTTCCAGCACGCAGCTGATGAACGAGAGACACGGAGGGGGATCGCACGCCATCATGAGAAGGAGAGGTGGAAACTAAAGAGTGGTGATTTCTCGGCACACCTTCCTGCACAACGCGTGTCGCGCAGGAAGTGAGATGCTATTTACGTAATTAATGTTGCAGTGTCAGAAAGGGATCTCCGCGTCGTAAAAAACCGACGCAAAGAGGGGTCCAGCTTCCGGAAAAGACGTGTTAGGACTGTGACCTCCTCAGTGAAGGCAGCGGAAGAAAAAGGAATGATATTCCGCAAGAAATGCTCCGCATCCAATAAAAGATGAAAATCCAGGACAACCAGTCATTTGGCAGGAAAACATAAAAGGTGTCAGCCACAAAAACCACCAGTTCAGAAACTTAAGACAAGACGCCAAGAAAAAACGCAGAAACCCATACCGTACTTTCTTCATCCCGAGCCACGCTTAAGCAGAAAAAGTGAACATCCCATGTTCCATAGGCGGATCCAGGGGGTCACATAGGGCACGTGCCCACCCCCATCGACCCTCGGCGCCCCTAAAATGGTCACGGTGCTCCTCTGAGAGGTCGATGGCGTCCCCTGAAATGTCACCCCTTGCCCCCAGGATGCGAAAATCGGCATTCACCGAAAGGATTTTGCGCCCACTTGATGGGTTTTGCCGGTCAAAGGTGGCGCCCCTGGTCAGGATGGCCCTGCCGCCTCCGGGAAGGAGCCCTTTCCCTGATTGGCAATCCTCGATCCGCTTATGTCATGTGCACGTTTTCACAAATTGGTGAACTCCCACAGGAGCAAAACAGAAAGTGTAGAGTCGTCTACGCTTTGATGAAACAACCTTGACACCATACGCTTGTTTCGTGAGCGTGCCCCTATCAAGATGCTTCTAGGGAAGAAAGGTGTAGCCAACGATTGTTTGCTTCATTATCAATAATTTTTACACAGTCAGCACTTACGCTGAAAACTCCTCCTTGCACCTCCCGCTCTAGGAAGTCGATGCTTACCGATTACATACGCTTTATCGTTTGTACAGTTCTTATCTTTTCTACAATAATTTTTACGGCTCAGATCTATAAAATGCATCATAGAATTCACAATTTTTTGATTCCAACGATACCCGAAACCAAAAATTGTCAAAACGCAGCTTGCAACTTGCTCGCTTAGGTGGCAGAACTTGTCCCTGACATTTCTCTCAGCTTGACCATTTTAATTATTCAATTTTACTTTCAAACGGCCGTTTGTCTCATGAATCTTTAGTTCATATTTCACATCAATTTTGGAAATCCGGATAAATGAGTTATCGGAGAAATACTATTATTCTCTTTTAGTTTGCATCAGGTGCTGGAACACATCAGCAGCCTTCTACTTCCATATGTTTCCACGGCTGGGACTTCAGTTGGGCATGTCACCAGCAGCATCGTCAAGGTGGAGGAGAGGGCGACAATGGGTCCCGACCTAAACGTAAGGCAATGATGCACCCAAACCCAGACTGTTCTACTTTAAGACTACAGTGCTTTCGGTTGAGCAGTAACATACTAATTGCAACTGCCGCCTACGAAGACTACGCAGTGCACACAACAACCCTTCTAAGATATTGTGAAAACGGGAAACAAGAAATCTGCTCATGGTTAGAGATAGGAACCTGGAAATGAAATGTCGCACTAAAGTCATTCCCAACATATAGTAAGTTGTCGCTGCGATCCACGTCACCAAAATAAGCACCGTTAACAGTAAATTCCCCGCGCGCACGAACACCCACACACTACGATGGCAGTTGCCCACCGACCTGGTAGTAATGAGATGAAATCGCGTTGCAGCATGGGCTTGAGGAAGGTGTCTATGTTGTTGTGCTGATAGTGGCACATTTGTGAGAGCAGGTACTCGACAAACTCCACCTGGTCTTGTTCGCCCCATTTCTCGAAATATTTGAGACAGGCGTCTCTCTCACTCAGGTACTGTGCGGACGGTTCCCTTCGCGGAGGATCCAGGCTGGTTACTGTCATCGGCACCTGCGGAAACACCGAGCTAGAAAGCACGAGGGCCAAGCCGAGATGTTCTCAAATAGCAATACCCGCGTAGAAACAGGCCAGCCTAATTCAGACACTTGCAAAACACAGCAACAGAGGCGCGAAACAGGCCAGCATAGAGTTAAAATTTCCTAAACACTGCAGCCTAGAAAACGGGTCCGAGTTAGAAAACAGCAAAACCCGCGTTCAAGTCCAAGAGGGTTACTATGTGATATGAAATATATGTGTGCCGATTCAACTGCAGCAAGAGGTGATATAAGAAAGAGAACCACAAAAATCAGCCTCTTTTCCATTAAATCTCCGGGCAACCAGAACGAGCATTAGCCCTCACCCCGTTGGGCCGTTGGTGAGGGCGGGGGTGTCTGAACACCCACCCCTCGGATTTTTCCGGCGGCACGAAAAAAGGCGGCACAAAGCGCTGCCGTACTTGGTACACCTTATCCGTGATCAATTCAGCAACTTTCCCCACAATTTTAAGGTTGGGTCATCTCAGATTGGGTCACCAGTGCGGGTCAATGACCTTACCTCCATAAATTTTTAAGATAGTATAAGTAAGAAATGGGCGAATCCATCGGATCGAAACTTATACCACATAATGGGTTCACAAAGAACTGCAAAACATTTTGCGGGATTTTTCACATCGATGTCCTAGGGTCAGGTACGGAGTATGACCTCTCCACTGGAAATGCATGGGAAAACAGGAATTGGGCTGCATTCGAGTAGATAAAGCGGCAAATTTCCTCATATTCTCCGCATCGTAGTATCCTGGGCCCCTTGTCAGGTTCATGATGCAATTTTTGACCTGTGACCTTTGAGAGGTCATCTGGGGCTACTTAAGCAGGTTTCAAACTTGGGTCCATAACTTTGCAGAAAATGATGATAAAGCTTTTATTTTTATGACATTACGCTTTGATTGCTATTGCAAGTCGATTGATATGCATATGACTATGTAAGGTTGGATGGTGACCTTGACCTGACCATATGTCAGGTTATTATATTTTGATCTAGTAGTCTTATTATGTATCATTCGATTCGCCGTAACAATAGGAAGCGAATGATGCCTAAAAAATTATTTTAATTCCACTCTTTCAGACGCAAGAGCTCAGAAACTCTTTTCTAGCATACCATATTCTTTGACCTGTCATGACCTCGATATTGACCTGACGCAAAAAATGACCGATGTAGTGTCTTCATGAACTGGTATGAGTTTTCCAACAGCGTTCGCGTTCTTCGCTATCCTGTATAGGAGCCGAGTTCGAGGGGGTGTTCGAACACCCCCACCAGGGCGAAGGTGACTCGGAGGCCCACCCGGGCGGGTGTTAAAGATGTCCTATGGCACAAGCCCTTTCTTAAAGTATTGATTCCCCTTTCAGTGTCATGTAAAATATTTTCAACTTTTGAAGCTTTTCATTAAGTTCCTTGTTCTTCTAGTTTAATCGAGATAAGTTTAGAGGGCTAGAATCCAACAACCATGCTGTGAACACACGAATTATGGAACCGATATTTGGAAGTTAAAATGCATCTGGATTGAATCATAATTCTGTTTTCTCTCCATTTATGTCCCAAACAGATTGCAGTTATGCAAAACCTTACATCTGAGATAAAACAACAGTGAACGGGACAAAAACGGTTAAAGTTCATAGAGCCAGCTCTACTTGGAATGAAAATCCACCTGCGTGGAGGCAAATATTACACATTTGGGTACCAAAATTTTCTTCGGATTTTGTACCACGCCATTTTTTAACATGTTAACTTGGAGGCCATTTGCCCCCCCTTACTCGGCAGGAATACCCCCAGTGCCCGGTATTTGGCCCCCAGTGAAATAGACAGGAGATTACTTAAAACCTAAGAAACGCAAGCTAACCCCCCCTCCCCTCCCAAGCCATTGACCTCTTCTTGCCCAGGCTTTTTTAGTTTATAAACAAGGTTTTGGTGCTTCAACTCTCAACTTCAAGCAGAAGCAGTCAAATTCAGTGTAAACATTGGGCGTTGGATAGCAAAATCAAACATCTTGAGGGTACATCTTTCAGCCGGTGACGTTTTTTTTTTTTGCTTTTCGATTTGGGTTTAGGCACCTTCAAAAGCTTACATGTAGTCAAATTGTGTCAAAAACATTCCCATGTGAGATTTTCTTTTTGTTTTTGACTTCGACTTTTTTACCTCCAAACCGATTGGCTAGCGACGCCACTGGCTAAATCCGCCACTGGCGACGCCATGTGATTGAGTTGGTACATCGATAAGCCCAAAAAATTATGAATATTTCTCATATGCTTATCGTGATTATATAAAACTACTTTACGCTAAAAAAGCAATTGCGATCGCCGTTTCAAGGGTGTTTCTTCCGTAATGACTAAATTGCAACTAAGCTTTTTTTCGCATTATCACTAAAATCAAGATTCCGTTGTACAATTTAATCGATGGTACCCTAATAGCCAAAAGAGACTAACTTGCTTCCACGAGCACTGAGAGCAAATGCGCCTCTTAATAAAACAAAAATCACCTTTTTCACAAATTCACAAAATGATGGAAACCGATGATACCCAGAATCTGTGAATCTAATCTTGCTTCAGGCGGCAGATCAAGAATCGCACTCCACAATATACGCCATGGCTTATACAGGGGTTTCAAAAGAATGATATTTTTAATTGATCATAATGCGGTTGTAAATAGATTGTTGTGGTATGATTTAGATATCAATCGAAAGTGAATTTTGGGACATTTACGATTATTCATATTTTGATAGCTGTTTTGATATTTTTCTACTTCAAAAATAGTCTTAAAATGAGTTGAAAATACTGCATATTTTGTCTTCATCAAAAATGGTCGTAGAAGTCACGCGCGTATCACGTGACAAGTATCACGCCAATGACACTGCAAACCTTACATCGCCCCTGCGGTACATCACAGTCCACACGCACATTGCCCCTGGAAATTAATTCAAAAAGACCTCTCAAGCTTAGGAAAGCCCGCGTCCAAGCAAGCAATCCCCAATTGGTCCACGTCCCTTGGTCTGCGGTGAACAGTGAGGTCTTTTGCGCTGTCTCCGCCGCATCCAGTCATTCATATGGAAGGTGAGCCAATGAGCCATATGGTGCTTGAACCAAAGTTTAAACTTGTAATGTTACTTAAACTTGTACCTTTGATGTGCATGCTCACGTGCCATTTCTGTGTGCTAAAGCTTTTTAGTGTTGCCAGTTCCCTTTTCTCAAGCATAAGCGGGGATACATTATGTTTCTTGCATCATTTTCCAATTATTTTTAAGACGGGAAAATATTTGATGCAAATGAAACATGTTTATTGAAAAATGTCCTACAATTTACCATTAAAATGAACGTTTTAGGAACAGATTTGAAGGATTTTGGTACTTTACTGAACATTTCAAAATATCATTCTTTTAAACACCCTGTATGTAATATATGTTAATATTTACCCTTGGCTATTGGTGAAAATGTTAATGCTCCGTTACGTGACAGGTTTTATGCATGTCAACCATAACGCCCAAGTCGAAAGTAACCCACCAACTACCTTTAAAGGGAATGTGGCACCGTGGTCGAATCCAAGTATTTAGTGTAATTAGGGGTATTTTTAGCCGAAAATCATGAAAACATCCATTATATTTCTGACAAGTGTACAATGTGCTCAATATTTAGATTTTGAAATGCTCCTCTAGGGTGAAAAATAAACCCCTGCCTGTGGATGACCTCATGCTCTGGCAACTACTACCATATTCAATAGGCTTCAAGGGCTTCAATTGACTGATTACTCACCGCTACGTCAGCGCTGTCGTCTCACCAACAGCTGACAACTGTGGCCGCCTGGCTGGGGTACATTTGGGGTACATTTCAGGTAGGTTTTTAGCTTTTCTCCATGGAAATTTCTAGTTTCAAGACAAATTATATATTGAGTGCCGTGATTTCCGGCGTGCTTTACAACTAAGCTATCTTAGTTAAAATCTTATAAAGGTGCCACATTTCCCTTAAGCCATCAATAGGTACGCATAAGACAGGTTCAGAGAAGAGCTTCTCTAAACCTATTTTCATTAATCCTATTATAAACCTAGCATCACACCGTTATCATTAACCGACTACCATTTCATATAAACCTTTTACCACACAGCTCTGTGTGATGTAACCAGGGCCAGTGAAAACGAGCCTTTTTATACAAAAACCGGAGGAGCCATACCGGCTCAGGGCATTAGCACCACCGTACAAACGCCGATATCCCTGAGACGGTGCACACGTGTGACAAGCCGAGTAGATAAGTAATTGAAGGTATTACCATGTTAGGGACAGCAATTATAACTCATGAAGGGTAGCCATACCAGCAGGCACCATCGGGGAGAAATCGAAATTTATTCGTACAGGAGGTATTTTGAACATATCGGTGTAACTGCTATCACAATCGTTCAATCCATACCTGGATAGTGCTAGTGGTATATATATATATATATATATATATATATATATATATATATATATATATATATATATTTCTTACAGGTTGCTTACAAGAACAAGTTTTACCTGGGTCGTCTCCAATACAACTTAGAAGTGACACGAAACCCTTTATTGAGTCTGCAAAAGCGTACTTAGAAGAAGCTTGTGAACATTTGAAACATAAAATATACGAGTTAAAGAACAAACGAACCGGAGCGCACATATCGTACCACGAACTGCATCGTGCCACGAACAACACCTAAAAGAGTTCAATACGACGCAACAAGCCAGTCTGCGATTAAAACTTAAGAAACTGTGCCAAGAAAGCCCATGGAACGTTGCTGGTAACGAAAACATAGTGACTAATCTTTCATCAAGATCACTATCAGATGAAGAAAAACAGGCTCTCTCCTTTGGGTTAAAATTTGACTCCGGCAAAGATAAATTTACATTTGTGAAACACGTGAATCGCAATTACAGGTGGAACGATAGTGACACAGAAAAAGGTTTCATTCAAGGTGTCTTGGCTTGCTGCTATGCGCTGGCGAAAAAAGAGACATCAGCCCTTCCAAACAGATATTTAAAAGCTTTAAAAGCTCTTGCAAGCGATGAAAACATAATTGTGACGCAGGCAGATAAGGGAAGGGTGTCATCATCATGGATAATTCAGCCTACAAAGAGAAAATGAAGAATCTTCTCGATGACTTAGAAACTTACAAGAAGTCGAAGAACGGGCATTCAGCAAAGGACGCAAAATCATTCAACAAAGAAGCACGGAGGATTCTGAAAATATCTGAAAAAGGAAAGAAGCTACTAACTCTCATCGAGGAGGCCCCCAGACCACCCCAACTAAAAGGACTTACAAAAGTGCATAAACCAAACATTCCCATGAGACCAATAATTTCTGGTATCGGCAGTGCACCCCATAAACTGGCTAAAATCTTAGCTAAACCACTAAGTAAATGCCTGGGATTGATAAGTGGGACCCATTTGACGAACACATCAGAACTCATGGATAGGCTGAAGGGCGTAAACATAAATAATATGAAACTTGCAAGCCTTGATGTAATATCTCTATTTACAAATGTGCCGATAGATGGAGCATTAAAAGCTATTAAATCCGTTGTTGACGTGATTGATGTAAATACGCTTCCGTTATCTAAATCACACTTCATCGGGCTGGTAACGTTGCGCATGCACTTTGGTTTACTTACTTTTGAAGGTAATGAGTATGTACAACGTAGAGGACTTGCCATGGGATCCCCCTGAGCCCGGTAGCCGCATGCTTATACATGGAGCGTCTAGAGCAAGAAAAATACCAAGAAATCATGGGGCGGGATAGTTTCTAGGTACGATACGTCGACGATATTTTTATAGCAGTTCCCAAAAACATGAATCTGGAAGACAAATTAACGAGGCTCAACAATGTCGACCAACATATACAATTCACCTTAGAGGAAGAAAGTGAGAGTTCTTTAGTATTCCTAGATACTGTGGTCATTAGGACTGATAATGGACTGAAATTTAAGGTTCACAGAAAACCAACAAACAAAGAGGATTACATTCATTATTTTTCTGGACATAGTGAAAAAAACAAAAAGCGGCATAGTGATCAGCTTCTTTTTACGAGCGTTTAGGATTTGCAGTCCAGAATATCTACAGGCCGAAATAGATCATATCTTCAAACGATTTGAAGCACTTAAATATCCCCAAGGGTGGCTGTTCATGCTCACACAAAAAGCAGAGAAGATATATAAAGGAATTTATTTAAGACTATGTTCCAACTGCAGATACCTGACAATGAACTGAATGAAGACATTCAAGAGATCAACAACAAATTAGCTCAATGCAATTATCATTGTTTATCAGAAAAGCTAAATATTGAGGGGGGATTTAGTGTTTTGCATATAAATGATCTATGAGGAATAAATTTGATGAAAAAAGTAATGCTAAATAATTCAGGTGTTGAATGGTCTGTTATTTGCATATCAGAGACGTGGTTGAGGAATAAACTCGAAAAATTATTTAACATAAATGAATATGAACTCTACAAAACAAGCAGGGATATAAGTAGAGGTAGAGGAAGTGCAATATACGTTAAAAAAAGTTTGAATCTCACCAACGGAAGGATATTCGGATCTTCAACTTGGCAACCTTGAAAATACTGTCGTTGAGATTCAGTTGAATTGTAGGTCATATGGGAAAAATATTTTAAAATGTGGAATGTATAAGCCGGCCAATATGACAAGTTCCTATTTTTTACATCTTTTGAAGAATTACTTGATAAAATTGATAATGAAAGCAAACTAAGTATCCTAGCTGGTGATTTCAACTGGTGATTAACAAAACTTCATATCGACCATGCTTCTGAATCATTTTTCAACTTGCTTCAATCATACAATTACTGTCCTACAATTTCCACGCCAACTAGAATCCAGAGAGGAAATGAAACGTTTATCGATAATGTATTAAATGATTATCGAAAATTAAAATCATCAGGCATAATAATGGAAGACTGGTCAGATCATTTGCCCCTATTTATCGAAATCTACATGCAAGAAAGAAAGCATACTCTTAAGTTAACCCATTAAGGACCGTTGGTAACAAATGTTGCCAGGAAATAATCCACAAAATAAATAAAATACAATTGTTGATTTCTAACCAGTGTTGCTTGCATTTGCTTCTTTTATCTTTTTTCTTCCAAAATATTTTGTATTTTAAGTCAGGGCAGCGCTGCAGCGGCTGCCACACACCTTTTTCGACACCATGGCGGCCAGGTCAAACGAAGCTCCGTGTCCTCGCCTGCTAAATGAGTATGTTTCGCTCTATTTTTTATTCAAACAATAATTGTTTTGCCTAAATATAATAAAAATAGCCTCCTTTCTGCTTTCCATGTTCAAAACAATAGTTTTCGGTTTTAAATACTTGTCTGTGATTCCTGAAAAATTGGTTGGCAACAATTGTGACCAACGGTCCGTAAACCACCATGAATATGCCTTTGATGCATATTTACGGCGAACCAGATTGCGGACATCTTAGGATATAATAATAATTGTTGGGGTTTAACGACGCACTAACTACCAGGGTCATACGGCGTCGCCAACTCTCACCCTGTTGGAAGGGATTTTGGGGGATCAGATCGACTTATTCAGAGGCTCCACCGGGACTTGAACCCGGGACCAGTGGCTTAGAAGACAAGGGTGCTATCCACTAAGCCACCTCATCCCCGCGGAGATCTTAGACGATGATTCCGACATGGAAGGGGAAACTATCGGAATATACAACATTGATGTGGTTTTCATGCCCAGACGATATATCCTCGAGGTGGGTCAAGGAGCTCATGGATATTCTCCGCAACATCTACCTGGCCGACAACACAAAACTCATAGATAAGGATCCTTATTACAAAGTTCGGCCATTTTTTTAGATGCTAAACCGAGTCTTCAAGTCTGTGAATCACACGAGCAGCCTGTGCGTCGACGAGTCGATGATACCCTACTGTGGACGAGATGATACAAAACAATTTATCACGGGAAAGCCAGTAAAGTTCGGCTACAAGTTATGGTGCCTAGCATCCTCCAGTGGCTACATATACCATGCCGAACCATACTGTGGAGCCAGCACATATCTACCAGAGACAGGCCAGGGTCAGGGCTACGACGTGGTTATAGGCCTCCTGGACAAGTTCGGGGTGTCTGGTGGGGCAGTCTACTTCGACAACTTCTTTACGTCGCTTGAACTCTTAGACGAGCTGTCTCGGAGGGACATAGTTGGATGCGGGACGATCAAGGAGAACCGCTTGAGAGGTTCTCCTCTCTCAGACAAGAAGTTGTTTGAAAAAAGAAGCGAGGTGAGACTGAGTGGACATCGGACGGAAACAACCTCGTTCTCAGGTGGAATGACAACAGGATGGTCACCGTGGCCACCAACTTCATCTCGCTCCAGCCAAGCTACTCAGCAAGCCGATATGTGAAGAAGGAGGGAGGTAGATGTCGATGTCGATATGCCAGCTCCAGTGTACATGTACAATAAAAACATGGGGGGCGTGGACCTCTTTGATCAGAGTGTCGCCACGTACAGGAGCAGCATTAGAGGAAAGAAATGGTGGTGGCCCCTCCTTCAGTGGGGGAGTGGATGCGGCACGAACCAACGCCTGGCTGCTCTGGCGCCAGCTGAAGCCTGCAGGTGCTTCCCAGTCTCAACTAGACTTCCTCAGGAAGCTTACCAAGGTTCTCATCAAGGTCAACACAGTGCCTCGACCTCCCGTCACATACACTGGTCTGACTCAACAGTCACCAGAGATGTGGTTCGATGGATTGAATCACTGGCCGAAGAAGCTGACGAGCAGATTTCACAGGTGTAAGGTCTGTGATGGGCGCACCAACATGAGTTGCGAGAAGTGTGAAATGGCAGTACACGCTGAGTGCATGAAAGGGTACCACACACGTACAAGCAAGTAGGCACGCATCACACACCGGGTTTGCAGCGAAGTAGGCAGGCATCGCATGCCAGATGCATCGTGTGCAAGCCAAAGTTGGATCTTCGTCCGAGACCCCAGACATCCAAGCTCTAGTCGGAAATATATGTGCCGATAAGCGGACATGTTTTATGCTCCTTTTAGGAGCATAAAACCTTATCCTTTTTAAGAAAAACGTGGATCATAGTCGGATCCAGGGTCCCCAATCTGGGGGAGGGTGGTGACGCCCATTGGCAGACGCAGGGGGCCTTCCGATCATGCAACCCCCAAAGCGCTGGAGGGGGCCAAACTATCTTTTGCCCCCAAATGCCGAATAAATTTTTGAAAAAAGGTGTTTACACAAGGTCTGTCGAGCAAAAAATATTCGCTCCCACCCTCCCCCCCCCGGAGAGCGATCATGTACTTAGAGAGGTAGCTTATACTAGGTCTATCGAGCACCCAAACCACACGTCCCACCCCCTCCCACCCCCCAGGAGAAGAGGCAGGCATGGGTTCTGCCCCTCCAAAACTCGGTTCTGCGTCCGCCCCTGGTGATGCCATCCACAGCCGTTGACGCCAATTTTTTGTGACAAACCCGTTCCAGTGTGCTCTAAAACTCGTCTGGGGACGCCAAATCCTATCGCAGAGAGCCAATTCTAGCTTGCTGGGAGTGGGGGGCGATGGGTAGTGACATTTCAGGGGGTGCCACTGACTTTTCAGGGGGCGCCGTCGAACTTTCAGGAGTACTAAGGGTCGATCAGGGTAGTACGTGTCCCCCTTTGCCCCCACTCGATCCAAATATGGGGTTAATCAGGGTGGAAGAAGAAAATACCTGTAAAAGTCTAAATATGAGGTCGTGAAAGGACCGTTGGCAACAAATGTTGCCATGCAAAAAAAACATATTAAAAGTCAAAATAATTTTTGAAACTTCACAGGTGCATTTCTTAGGCATCATGGGTCATACGATGTAATTTTTGCTCAAATCGGATGCTTCTTTATGTCTTGGTCGTTAATGGGTTAAGACCAGTGCAACGATATTTGACTTTAGAAGAATTGACCAGTTTAAAGAATATCTAGAAATAAACCTGCAAAATTTTAAACAGCATACAAATGCGGAAGTAGCTTGTAGCAATCTAATTAATGTTTATAAAGAAGGAATCAAAACATTTTCAAGACGATTCTCAAATACAGGGTGACCCAAAAAAACGGGCCCCGACATTCATATAGCCATAACGTCAATATTTTATGTCGGATTTAAATAAAACTTTGAGCATAAATGAGTTTTTGTGTGTTGAGTAAGATACCAGAATATCAAAATAATAGGATATAAACATTTTGTTCCATAATACATGTTCTAGACATCCTATTTTCTGTATCCGTGCATTCTCAAAAATCGACGAAAAGTCATGATTAGTGGTCGGTGTAGTGTCCTGGATATTTCCCAGGGCTGCATTTCTTTAGCACAGGAGTGATCCTGGACTCTTTGGCTACACACGGTCCTTTTTTCAGCTCGAAAATAAAATATTTAAGGGGTTTTCACGGGATGTAAGAGAGGGACTGTTTTACCCCGCGCACCAGATTCCTCGGCAATGTGGCCCTCAACCCCTGAAGTTCTCTTCAAGCTCGACTATGCACTTCCCTGGGCATCCCAAGTGACTTGGATTGGTTTCATTATCTGCATTGAGGTTTTCTTAGGTTGGATGTTTATCGAAAAAGTCTTGCCATTTTTACATTTAATTTGCAGAGCGTTTCAACTTTGTAAGTACAATGCAAAAAAATGCACAGATTAAGAAAATAGGATGTCTAGAATATTTGGTATGGAATAGAGAGTTGTACTTCTATTACTATGATATTTTGGCATCTGACTTAACACACAAAAGCGTATTTATGCCCAAAGTTTCA